>SSNP01000126.1:821745-936800 GCA_006937955.1 Pachypanchax playfairii | reverse complement strand
CCCCCCCCCCCCCCTCAAAAAAAAAAAAAAAGATTTTCTATACACGCCCTTGACTATGTGAACATCATTTGACCTACAGAGGAAACTCCAATTTTTTTTCTGATCACTAGATCTTGGTTTTTAACACACTGAAGCCTATTCTAAATATGTTGTAACATCTTACCATGGAAACTCAATTCATAATTATAAAAAACATTTGGGGAGCTCATGTGTCCACATGTGACACATCAAATCCATTGGTTTGGTCATGAGAAATGTACTATTATGTACTATTATGTACACCTTCTCATTGAATGAGAAAGTGTGTCCAAACATTTGGTCTGTACTGTACATGAAGTGTTGGTATACCATGGCAACACAATCCATTAAAAACCACGCCCACATTTAACTCTTTGTCAAAATCCCTGAAATCATCACAGTTCCAGATAAACTCCCAGATTAATTTGACTCTTTCAGCCCTTTTATCAGATTTGCAGCACATGTCAGCTGTCTGCTCTGTGATGGGAAATGCAGCTTTCTGATTGGCTGAGGCTTATTCATTCACATACCAAGTGGCAGGTTCTTTTAAGTAGCTCCAGGAAGTTTCTAGTTTTACTTATTATGCATGCATCCATGGTCTGGAAGTGTTAAAAAGCTGTTAACAGGGTGTTATATGCATTGCTGCTATCTTTGTTTTGCAGTCGGGCCTCGTCATTGCATGTCCTCGCATGATAAAATGTGTTGTAGGTCAAAAAGTGACTATCTACAAATAACTTTGTGTTCATTTCTTTGGAAAACCATTTTCTTTTTATTATTTTATTATATTTGTTTCACTTTTCTTCGTTTCTTTTTAGTTTTTCAGAATCTGGATGAGACTTGATCAAAGGATCTTAAAGCAGAGACAAAGAAAATCTTGTTGCAGGTTCTGTGAAATACTTAAATTTCACTGTAGAAATTGTTCAACTTTTAACTGGGTAATAAAGAGAGTCAAATTTCCTAGGAATGTTCTAGTTTTCCACTGGACCATTTCGCTGAAAGCTCAGTAAAAACAGTAAAGACTCTTTCAAATATTTTGTGTGATTTCATAACATATTTTTTTCAGTATAATATTCAGTTTTCTTGCTTTGGTTTTTATTTTATTTACTAATTTCTTAGTTTGGACCAGTCAAAGGAAGTTCAGAGTCTTCGAACCGCTTCACTGCAGTCAGACTGTGACATTAAAACAATTGATCCAGTTAAAGTTTAGCATAAAATCTTTTTTTTTTCCCCTTTCACCTGTTCAGTGAAACAGGGTTTAAACTGATGTTTACACTCATTGTTATCTCTTACTGTTTCCATAGTAAAACAGGTTAAACTATATACTGTTTCTCTGACTGTCTATAAATCAGGAGTTCCCACTAGAAAATGTGTTTATTTATTCTGAGTTCTGCAACCAGTGTTGCCATGAGCTCTTGAACTTTTCCGTGTTGCTCACTGAAGGTTATTGTCCAGTTCAAAAAAGACTTAATTATCCCAAAAAATCCTCCACATAAATTACAGTTGAAAGATACATTTCCAACAAGTGGCTAAGTAAGAGAGAAATACAAGTGATCATCCACGTTCGTGGTAAAATGTGTATTATTAAAGGTTATTCTGGATGTTCACGCAGGTTGTTAAGTCACTGCATGTCAGACTACATTCCTTCCTTCACTGTCAGTGACTGGGAGGGGTCTGACTATCAGTCCTCGGCCGTCACACACCCATGTCAGGTATGAAGAGCGCTACGTACCTTTCATGCATCCGATCGACAAGAACAAGGGCACTCCCCGTGTAAACCGCTCAGTTGCAAACATTCCAGTAAAAGTCTGAGCGTCACAAACATTTCCTACTTTCATCTGACTGTGAATTTACATTTTACATGATTATTATTGAATCTGAAGCAGAATAATTGAGCAGAAATTACATTAAAGTTCCATCGTTTGGGGTTTCAGTGAGACCCACCAGTTTCTTTGTGTTCAGGTTAGACGTGGTTATATTTCTTGTATCTCAGAGAGGGATAGTTGGTCTTATAAAGTGAGACTCAAAACAAACTTCTACTGCTTTTATCAGCATGTGTAAAGTGCAAAGTCTGCCGTCAGTCATAACGTGTTCGAGTATCATGAGGACACTGGTGTGCAGCCATAATACAGGATAACTATTTAAATAAATATACTTGATTTATGTTCAAAAGTATGAAGAAAATCCAGAGTTTATGTTCAATATTTAGTTTCAGGCTGAGTTCCAACACTTATAATACAGTCCTGCTTCCTCAACAGCTGAGCTGAACAGCAGGTCCATCAGCACTCCACCCTTTATTTTCATCTTACAAACAGAAACTCCTGATTGAAATGATGAGGCTGGAGGCAGAGACATTTGGAGCGACATGAAAAAAGAGAAAGGTTTTTATTTGATTCGTCTGCCACGAGCCACTCCCTTGGGTGGCCTCCCTTTCAGGTTAAAAGCCGCAGGAGTGATACGGGTGTGACAGACAGGTGTTCTGACCTGCACTCAAGGGGAGTTTTTACTGTTTTAAAGCAAATCGCGGAGACTCCATACAGAGGTATGTTTCCACTTTCTTTCTGAAGCCTTAGAAGATCTGTGTTTTTGTAATAACAGAACACTTAGAGAACAGTTAAATTGTCATTCATAGTAGAAATAAAGCCAATAGAAAATAGATTTTCTTGACTAATCTGACTTTGCTATAGTTTAATTAGGAGGAACCAAAAATTTCAGTGACTCTTCATTCATTAAGTGTCATTGTACCATTATTACAAACTCTTCTGTCAATCTGTTTTATCGTGATGTCAAACATGATCCTTTTTAGGAATTTGTGTGTTTAAAGTTGTATTTTCCCACTGACAGCTGTAACATTTAGAATAGTTTCAATAAAATTGATGAAAAAAAATCAACACAAAGCATCCGCTGTATCTGAGCGATGCAACAAACTGTCTGGCGTTTATTTATTTCAAAATGTACCCACAATAATTTATTGTTAAACTGCTTCTCTCCAAAAAAATAAGTGCACGTCGTCTGGGTTGCCAGTTTGTTAGAGACAGAGAAAAATTACTCAGGTTTTATTTTGTATTTATTTACATTTTTCCCACTGATTTGCTGCTTTAACAGGGACATTAACTACCGTAGAATGTTCATGATTTCATGCAAACAGTCACATCATAACAGTTTAAATTGTAACTTATACAGTGAAACGGCACATTCAGCACCGAGAAAGTTTTCAGTGCAGCACTGATTTGAATCAATGATTTAATCTTGTGCGCAACGTGATGGTATCAGAAATATTTAAAGTATTAGAAAGAAAAAAACAAATACTTTACCTCAAGTCTCCATTTGGTTTAGAACTACATCCTAATTTGTTTTAGCTCAAATGTAAGTATTGCATTTCCGCTGTTTAGGCGTGTGACACTCACACATCCCACATTTAAAATCATTTATTAAAACAGTAACTTTAAACTCTGTAACTCTGTTTTTTTATATTTATGTGTGATGTACTGTTTCTATTTGTGGTCAAAGGTCACTATCTTGTAATTATTCATTTATTGTTACGTGATGGTATGTTACTGTACGCCCCTCTGTTTTGCTGACAAGGGTGTATTTGGATAAGGAGTGTTTGGAGGGAGGGTGTGTCCTCGTGTGGGCTCAGATCAAGACAAACCAGTTCATGACTTCAGTGGTTGTTGAGTCAGGGTATTGAACAGAACTTCAGTGGCTGGACCTGAAGGTTGCAAACCAGCCCGACTGCATGTTTGCAAAACCAACCCACTAATCATAAATACACGACGAGAGCAGAAAAAAATAAGAGACAAGCATGCAGGAGATTAAAAACCCGTTTAAAACCAGTTAAATTCCAACCAGCACCATGTTCTGTGTGAATAATCTCAGCGTGCACCGCCATCTAGTGTCTGATTCATGTATTGCATGTTCTTGTCTCATTCACAGGTGACGTTTCAAAATGAGCAGAATCTCATCATCCTGTAAGTCGTGAAATTATAGATCTGTTTGACCTAAGATGTTGACAATATTTAGACTTTTTAAGGTGCCTTTCCTGTTAATAAATTAAAGTTGTTAGCACTATCAGCTGCTTTACATAAAAGCAGAAATAAAGACACCACATGTAAGTAGCAGAAAGTCCAGACATCTTTTCACAGATATTCAAATGTTTCACCCTAATTAAAGTTAATTAATTAATTAATTAATTAATTAATTAATAAAAGATCACTTTTAAAAAGTTGTGATCTGTGGATTTAATGATCCATGTCACGCACTCACATCTCCAGTGAAACAAAAGTCAGCAATAAAAGGAGACAGACATTAAAAGTATTTTAATTAGTATATTATCAGTATGCTAAATATGTGCATGAGCCACTGTAAGATTCTCATTGTTGTGTCTTTTTTTGAAGACAAGTCAAGCTCCAGTCTTGCAATCGATGAAAATAAGAAGAAAACAACGCTTCTGAAGGACAACAGCTGGATCAAAAGACAAGATGAGGAGGAAGAAGCTGTTGAGTAAGTGACACAGATGCCGAGGACACACACACACAATTGTTTGGCTGAACAGACTGGTGTTACTTGTAATCAGCACACCTTGAACTTAGAAAAGTCTCTTCTAAATTCCTTTTGCACGTCATATGACTCATACATTCACTGAACCTGTTCTCTCTCTTGCAGCCGAGACCCAAACTTTGGCAAAAGTGTTCTGAGTCATTACAGATCAAATGAAACTCTCGACAGGTAATAAACATTTAAAGAGGTCCTTCCATTAAAAACAGTTTTTCTGAGGTCTCTGTTGAATATTTTAGCTCCACAGGTGTTCTTACCTTCATAGTGGGTGAAAACAGGTCAACAACTTCTCTTTCAGTTTTTATCTCACAAACTACGCAGGTGGCGATAAAACCCAATTTCTCCCGAGTCCGAACGGCCTCCATCACAACTCCTTTGTTCGTTAGTTTTCGGCAGCTCCCACAATTGAAACCACGCCTAGCATGAAAGCTAGCAAAAAAAAAAAAAGTTAGCTAAAAAGCTGTAGCATAAAGACGTAGCAAACAGGAAGAGAGCATGTCTGGTGTTGCTATGCTCAGCGGGGCAGGAAACAGTATACCTTGCTCTCATAGGCTAGTTTGTTAGCCAATCAGAGTCCAGCAAATTCGAACAATGAATATGAACAAGCTGTTGACGAAGCCTGACGGAAGGAGCCGGAACCACCTGAGTTTTAATGCAGACAGATTGAAAGGTCTGTTAATCAGTGTTTCCTGATGTTTTTTAGATATAAAATGTTTCATATTACTGGTTAATACTTAATAAATAACCACAAAGTCCTGAAATGAAATGGCCTCTTTAAATCCTCTCTAAAATGAAGTGATAATAAACCAATATTCTCTGGAACACCAGTTTAAACGTGTTCTGGAATTAAATCATGTTTGATTATCTTTTCATGCAGTTCTACAGAACCGGAGCCAGTTAAAACCACCAAACCTGTGAGTTCAACCTCATCTGTACTGGCTCTTTCCAAAAGGTAAAACTCAGTCTGTTGGGATCTGTTTGAGGAATTAAGTCAACATAATGTTAGTGGGTTGCAACAAGAATTCTAACCTGCGATTTCTGTCTCCGCAGGTTTACAGGAAGTCAGGATGAGTTAAAGACCAGGTTTGGAAAACATTTTATTTTTATTCTGCAGATAAGAGCACATGCTAGGTTATAATAATGTGACCTGACTGTATTGTATTTGTCTTCACAGCCCCGTCTCTACCAGCAAAACTTCAACCTCAATCAAACAGTAACTTCTCAGATAATTAAACAATGATTTATTAGATTGATGTTCTATTTTTATAGAAAATAACCAAAACAATCTGCTGCATTGTCCTGACAGATATTCAAGTGTGAAGACAGACACTTCCAGCACGTATGTATAGTTCCAGTTTATTAAAAAGGCTGTAAACATAAAAAGAGAACATAAATGTGTAATTGTGCTTTTCTACTGTGGCCATAAAGGGTGAAGAGCCCAGTCAAAGAGAAGCCAGTGGTCAGGTGTGCAACCGAAATTTGCAACAAACTCACAAATTAAAAAGAATAAAAAGAGATTTATTTTTTTCATATTATTTTTGTCTCTCTTTAATTTTTTCAGCCCTAAAAGCTCGACTTTGACCAACAAAACAACAGAGACCACCATCACCACCAGTCAGAGTCTCAAGTACAGAACCTCCCTTCACACATGATTACTTTGCTCCTTACTTACTTTGTTGTAATAAGTATTTCTTATATTTGTTGAATAGATCTCCTGTGACCAAATCTCCCTCGACGACGGAGACGTTCAGTGAACGTGTCAAATCTTCCAGCAAAGGGTAAAAATCATTTAATATACTGCAATACTAAATGCATTAATGATGAACAGATACTTTAATTATTGGTATATTCTGTTCTTTTAGGAAAGATTTATTAATACAGGTTAAACTTATAATTAGCTCCACTTTAACAACAACAAAAACTACATTCTATATCAATTTATATACAAATAATTTGAGGTTATTAACCTGGAAGTATAAAAATGACATCAAAATACTGGAAATTCCTCAGTACTTGGCTGAATTTTATGGTTTTAATTGTGCTTGTTTATGTTCTAAAATTTTCTGCATGAAAACACTGTTCATTGGTATTTGGCGTTTCAGTTTTTAGTAAAATTTTGACCATTATTCTGGATTTTCTACCTCAAAACATCCCAGAATTTTGTCCATAACTTAAAGGAACTTAAGGCAGCTTTACAAATTCTGACTCAGTGCTGCCGCGACAGGCGCTGTGGCTAACTGCAGCCACCAGCCAAGCCGGCACGGGAGCGCGCACAGACACTTTACAGACGGTTCGTCTTCACAGCACTGCACCGGGGAGGCTAACATACTTTACGTCAGGTCTCTCCACTCTGTTATTTGATTTGATCTCATCATTTTCATACTGTATCAGGCTCTAAACATGACCTATAATGTTTTCTCACCTGGTCACAAGGAAATGAGCCATGTCAGCATCCGTTTTCACTCCCAAATGCAGCTGAAGTTCCCTCCATGAACCGAACGTATATCCAATATTTATGCGGGGGCCTGCCCGGCTTCGGTCATATTTTTTTTAGACTCACGAGATGCCGCTGATAAAGTCTTTTTTTTCTTCGTGGTGCCACTTTTTTGGGGGGTGAGAGTGGATGCAGGTCGTTTGCTGGCTGCAGAAACATCCACCTTCAGTGTTTGAATCCAAGTCCACGGCGGCCATGTACTTCCTGTTCAAGAGCTGTCGGCAACGCGCATGCAGCGTCAATTTACGTCACATCCCTACAACTGCGCGGGAAATTCGGACGTCGAACTGCAGCGCATTATGTGGCACACAGCGTTTCCAAGGCAACAGACATATATGCGGATGGCCTCGTTATTTTGGGTTTTTAATGCTTCATGACCCATTAGCATTGAATAAACTGGAAATGCATGTGTAGTTTTTCACAAATCTTGCCTTAAGTCCCTTTAAGCAAAATATTTAGATCAAAGGGAAAACATTTATTTTTATAAATGAGTCAATTTTGGGGTAAAATCAAAATTGATAATTCAATAATTGGGGTTTTTAAATTATGAAATAAAAAAGATAAAAATGTTGATGTTAACTAGTCCCTTTTTCAAAATCCTATGCTTCATCTCAACCAGGTTTCATGTTACAAAAAGAGAAGTTAAACCATTTGTTTCAAGAAACCATTTGTTTCAAGAAAAGATCCTTACAAATAGGATTTAATATTTACTTTTTGATACTCCGCCATTGTTTACTTGTTGTCTTGTTGAGGGTTGTCTCCAATTTAAATGGGATTATTTCCTCATTGTCTCAAAATAAAAAGATTGATCTATAAAAATTTGTAAAAATCTTTGATTAAAAAGGGAAATTTCAACAAATAAAGAAACATTTTAGTTTATTTGTCCATTTTATTAAAGATTTTACAAAGCAAACTTCTACTGTGTATAGTGTTACTTATTGTTGGAATGAACAGTTTAATCATCACTATTTTCCCACACAGGACCGTGTATTCACCATACTCGCCTACCAAAACAACAACAAAACTGACAGAGAAAACTGTGACCACCAGCAAAGAGTAAGAAATCATCAGATTATGAAACTGCAGCTGATCTTCAGCGCCGATCTGAACTTTGTTTTTCTTTTGTTTCTGTTCAGCGCAGAGGATGAACTTTACAACTCGCTGCTCACCTCTCCTGCCAAGAAGGATTACTCAACCACAGAGGGGTAACGCTTTCATTCACACAGCCTGTAAAAACAATATGTTGAGTTGACCATTGCAAAGCATCAATCTGATGAATATTTGTGTCTTTGCAGCAAAACAACTATTACCACAACTGAGACTGTGACAGTGAAAAGCTCTGACTCAAGGTATATTTCATCCTGTATCTGTCATTGGTCTGCACTTCAGAGCCTGAGCATGTCATTTCTGCTTGATATACCCTGCAGAACACCAAATAAAAATGGTCCCTAAAAATACAATAAAGACCTAAAGAGACGATATGGACAGAACTGTTCACCACAGTAGCAGAATTATCAGTTATACATCTATTCCTTTGCCCTCAAACAAATTATTTTTCATTTTCTTCTTGAAAAATGTCCAAATTCATTGTGCAGATGGTCTGTAGGTGTGTGAAAGGATGTGTGAGTGCACAGTGAGTCTGGTTGCTTTGACAGTGACGGAGTCAGGAAAACAACAAATAGAGAAAATTTCACATTTTTATTCATAGTTGTTGATTAAACTTGAGAAGAAGATGTTTATTTTGAACAGAGAACAGAATGTAGATAATCAGGATTGTTGGTTTTATAGCAGTTAATTAAAAGGTATTAGCTGTGGAATCCTCACCACTTCTGCTCCTATTAGTCTTAATTTTTCATTTAAATTAACATTTCAATAATAAGGTGAAATCAGCGTGAAGTTTTCACACTTCTCTTACCTTCCACCTGTCTTTATTTTTGTCTGCAGTGCGGAGGACAAACTCTACAACACACTTATTCCCTCATCAATCAAAGATGAAGTCCCGAACAGGTAACAGTCACTTAAACCCTCTATAAACTCTGAACTAGTAAATGCATCTTCTATGAAAACTGGTCTAATTTCATCACAGCTGGTTAATATATTTTTTATTTTTGTTTAACTTTGGGTTTTTTTTGGGGTTGTTGTTTTTTCTTCTTACAGTCCAGAGGACAACCTCTACGACACGCTCATTCCCAAGTCCATCAAAGACGGTGTCTCAAACAGGTAATGGTCACTTTAACACTTTTACAAACACTATAACCTTTATTACCTGCTTTAAACTACCAGGTATTTATTAGTATATAAAAAATGTACAACACTGTGAAAGTAAATCTGTAAATTGTAAAACCAATGTTATAAACATTTCCCAAAAGGTTTAACAAGAAAAAGATCATTACCTCTACAGCATGATACTTGACTCAAAATCAGTATTTAAAGTAAAAAAAGGATAACTGATGTGAATTAGTGCCAACAAAATATGAATATCACTGTATGAGAGTGTCATGATACCTATTTTTAACATGAAATCTTTGCTGTAAGTCCCAAACTTTATTATTTATTTTGTGATTAATAACCTTTTTTTGGCTGCAGTAAAACAACTGTTACCACTACTGAGACTGTGACAGTGAAAAGCAGCTCTGATGGGTAAGTGAATCTGGATTTTGTTCACATAGCAGATGAAACAGAACTCAGCCTGATAAAATATATATATATATTTTGTATTTTTAAGAGATACTAAAACGAAAACTACAACAAAGACTTCCTTGGGGTAAGAAAAAACACAAACTAAATATTATTTATCTTGATATACGTTCAAAGTATCTGAATTGAATCACTAATGTATTCATTTGTATGATTTTATTCTTGTATTAGGGCCCATGATGATTTGTATGACTCCCTCCTGCCTGAGGCTATCACATCTGGTCAGTCTCGTATCAGGTAAGAAGTCTCAATAAAAATACTTAATTACTTTAATTTAATACTTTAATACTTTAAATAATACCCCATTTTAATTTAAATAACTAATTTAACTCCCAGTGACTTTAGGAGTTTGACACCAGCTTTCGGCAAACCTGTAAAGATAAATCATGAAGAAAATGGATGGATGGAGGGATGGATGGATGGATGGATGGATGGATGATGGATGGATGGATGGATGGATGGATGGATGGATGGATGGATGGATGGATGGATGGATGGATGGATAGACACAGTAGATTTTCTGCTGTTAGGGATGTAGAAGTCTTAAACTTAGAAACAAATATGAAGCACAGCAAATTAGTTATTTTATTTGTAAATCATCATGTCTTTATTTCAGCAGTACAAGCGATACTGTCTTCATAGAGAGCAAAAAAGGGTAAGATGCTTAAAATGCTCCTTTTTTTTTTTGGAGGGGTGTAAAACTAAAGACATCATGATGTTTTATCTTGTGTTATCCAGATCAGAGAATCAGTCCTCCCCAGTCTCGACACGCACCACCAGGTAAAAAGCAAAACAAATACAGTTCAACAACTTCTAACGTTTTTAAGAATTTAAGAGGTTAAAAAAATTTAACTCAAGTTTGAGTTAATTTTTGATATTTGTATTGTTGTAAGTGGCATATTTAAGCACCTTTTGGCTGTTATTAGCTCTATAAACAACATGGAAGATATACAGTATTACAAGTATTAAACAGTAAAAAAATAACAAAAAACTTCTCATTTAATGCTTATTATCATTCCGCCAAATCTGATTATCTTGTTAAAACCAATAACATAATATTTGTAGCCATAAATCTAACCTTCTCTGGTGAGGTCAGTGCAATCATTTCAGATGGTCGAGTCATTAATCATTAGCTACGTTTACATGGGCACATTTAATCGGAATAAACGCCCAATCGGTTAAAAAATGCGTCATGTAAACATGTCAATCAGAATGTTTTGATCCGATGCAGCCTGATCAGAATGAAATTTACTTCCGATCGAGAGGGGTGGTTTTGTCCGATCTTCATTCGGATAGACGTGCATGTACACACCCATTCGGAAAGAAAGGGTGAAAAGAGCCCACTGCGCATGCGTACAACTTCAGCGTGACGTCTTTCCGCTTTCGCAGACCCAAGTAGAAAACATAGCGGGAAGTAAACAGAAGTGGTCTGCTGGTGCAGTCATCCTGTCATCCTGCTCTCCTCTCCTGTGGTGGAGAAGCAGTAGCAATATGTATTCAGCCGCTAGCTTGGTTAATGCGACCAGTAAAAACCCAAACATAAAGGTAATCACCTGCAGAAGGTCCATATTGGGGATAACGTGAGTCAGATCGAGCACACGATGGGGCGGGAAAGACGTGCAGAAAGGACGGAGTTTGTTTACTTTTTTTTCTTCCCCCGGAAAGACAACTCGCTGTGCGCATGCTCAACTTATTTAACCTGATTGAGTGCTTGGTGCATGTGTACTCATGGCATGATCAGATCATTTCAGTTAGTGTCCATGTAAACAGGGATTTGGGAATTCAGATCGACCAAGATTTTAATCAGATTGGGGAAATTTGGCGCATGTAAACGTAGCTAATGAAACTGCTTCATGAGGTTTTGATAATAACAGAAGGGGAACCACAGGGCTCCGTTTTAGGTCCAGATATTTATTTAAGATTAGCATCTTTGTATCAAATAGAAGCAGAAGATTAACTGAAGTGAAAATTCTACCTCACTGATTTCAGGTCAGAACACCAAAAAAGTCTTAACCTCTACTGGAACCCGATAAAACAGCATTTATGTTATTCTTCAGGGCCTGAACTATAAACCAGTGTAACCTTACACTGATGAAAAACTGACATTTCAATTGCACATTTAATTAATTTTCCCCTGAAATAGAAAATATGTTAGTATCTTTTCACCACTTGATAGATTTTCCTCATAATCATTCCTTTGTATAGGCTTCAATATCACTGGAAAATAGATGTTTACAAATTTTTGTTAACTTTGTCTAAAATAGCTCAATACTTTATATCCAAACCAGATAATAAATGCAAGTTTAAGTTTCTAAACCAAAAAAATCTAATCCCATATATGATTTCAAAAAGCTCATTTTTCTGTGCCGTAATAAACTCATGTGTTTGCTGTTTTAATGCTCAGTTACAGCTCATACACTGATGATACTCCATCCACCCGCACCAGCTCCTACAGGTAGCCGTTCAGTTCATCTCTGTTAGAAAACTTTATTTATGATTGTTTTTAAATCTCTTATGTCCCCTACGTTTGTTCCTTCAGCAGCAGCTATAAGACCCGTTCCTACTCAAGACCAGATTCCAGGTAGGAAGCAGAGCAAAAATATCAAAACCTAATATGTTCTATATAAACAGGACAAGACAGGTTATTTTTGTTTTTTGGTTCTGTGATTTTGTAGTTATGAGTTCACCAGTAGCACCAGTCCAACTGTTTACACCAGACCTTCATACAAAACCAACAGCAGGTATTTCACAGTTTTGACTGTCTGTAGATCAGCAATAGTTTGTTCATCAACTAATCTGATGTAAAACAACCCTGTTTCTATTTTTCACAGCTGGTCTGATGATACTCTGACAAATGAGTCCTTCTCTAAATCTTCCACGAAGACTGTTTATCAATCTGCTGAAAGGTGGGAAAAGAACCAAAACAACATTTATGGACATTGAGGGAAAAGTTAATCCAAAGACTCGGTCTCGCATTGAGCCAAATGCAAACATCAGCATGCCAACATGCTCACATTTCTAATGTATATCAGGTCTTGTGTTTTCTTGTGCTCATCAGCTTATTTTGGCACGTCTGCATAAAAAAGAGAGAAAATACAAGCATGAGGCCAACAGGAAGGGATTAGTTTGGGCATTAAGTGGACTAAATTATTATCCAAGCCTTTCGGATCTACATTTTAAGAGGGTTTTATCCAACTAATCCAACTATCCAACTAACCATGAGTTTATTGTCTCACACGTGGACATTTGATGTCTTCAGCAATGCATTTCTAATTTTTATAAGTAAATTTTTACCTAAAGTCCAAAATGTCAATGACTTATTGTTGCTAAAGGACATTTTAAAATGTTTTTGAAGAGGTTTATCTTTTGAAGAACTTAAATATTGAGTTGTTTTCAACCTTTATGTCTCTATTTCCTGTGGCTGCTGAGTTGCAATCAGTTTGTTTGGCTGAGCTGTTGTAGAAAATGACTTTACATTCTAAATATTCTATATAAACCCTGATGAATCATTTTTTGATACAGACCAGTGCTTGAGAAGGACTTGTGCACCTACTGCCGTAAACCTTTCACTAGTGATGCCAAGATGATCCTGGATGACATGAAGATTAACTGCCACGCTACCTGCTTTAAAGTGAGTATTTGAGTTTTAGGAGGAAACTTAATAGATAATCAAGCGTTAAGTGTTTTTTAAAGAGACCATTTTACACAAATTTCATGACTTTGTGGTTTTTTTCTGAAGTATTAATCTGTAATATTAAACATTTTTATATCTAAAAAACATTAGGAAACACTGATTTACAGACCTTTTAATCTATCTGCGTCAAGATTCAGCTAGTTCCGTCAGGCTTCGGGCTGCAACTCATTAATATTCATTATGTGAATTTGCTGGACTCTGATTGGCTAACAAACTAGCCTATGAGAGAACAGCATACTGGCCCGCTGCGCATAGCAACAGAACACTAGCCTGACCAATCAGATCCTCCTGCATTATGTTCAAATGCAGAAGGGTCGGACACCGGAGCTGCACCCGATCATTTCCACGTCAAATTTTAGGACGGACCAATTACATATCACCTTTGTTGTGCGTCATCCTGAAAACACGGAACTAGCGTTTTCCACCCAGAGCACAACTTTCAACATGTCGGACTCGGCTGTGGATGAAGTGTTTACTTCTGCGCTTGCTTGGGGCAGTCAAATAAACCAAATGAACCGAGTGTGCAATGACACCTCGTATTCGCAAGTTTTTGACACAAAAGCGACAACTGTCATTAATATTCATCTTTTCTCCTCCATTAACCATGGCTCTGTAGCTACCATTACGGCTCCACTCTCTAAACCTTTTGTTTTCGTTCCGCCTCGTGTGTATCCGCTTTAGCGTCACATATGTTGCGTCACTTCCGGGTTTCTGTGATTGGTTCTCTCTCAACTGGCTAAGCCCGCCTTCGAAATTGAGAGACAGCGGTTCAGCTCCAGGCCCTCACGTCTTTGTAAAGTAATCTGTCAAAGACTTGGGCCTGGTTGATCAGGTAAACAGAACACGTCTCTTCCGATTTGATACGTGTTTATGCTACAGCTTTTAGCAAGCAGCATGCTAGGCGTGGTTTCAACTGCAGGAACTGATGAATACTAACGAAAACAGGAGTTGTGAAAAAACAGATACAGGCCGTTCAGACTCGGGGGAACTCGGGTTTTATCACCACCTGCGTAGTTTGAAAGATTAAAACTGAAAGAGAAGTTGTTGACCTGTTTTCACACCCACTATGAAGGTAAGAACACCTGTGGAGCTAAAATATTCAACAGAAACCTCAGAAAAAACGTTTTAATGGAAGAGCCTCTTTAAAGGTTAAACTTATTACATGGTTTTAAACATGAGGAACATAATACGTAAAAACATCAAAGAGATCACGGCAGCCGTCACGTAATGTTCTCATCAGCTTTGAAATACTTATGTAAATGTTCAGATAAGCGGTCAGATATTACCGGTCATCAGCCGCGTGTTGAGCATGAAAATCCCTCTTCATTTGAGCATGTGTTTGTGTTTTGGCAGTGTGAAATCTGCAGCGGCTCTCTGGATAATCTGAAAGCCGGGGACAGCATGTGGATCTACAAACGCATGGTGCACTGTGAGAGCTGCTTTGAGATGACCAGAGGTAACCAACAGATTATTGTTCTTACTTCACAATGAACAAATATCTGTTAGCTTTAATCAATGTCTTTATTTCCTCCCTTACAGAAAAATGGCGACGCTGAACCTCCTTAAAGATCAGTCAGATTATTGCATCATGATAATAATGGGTGATGTGGGTTCTTACAGACTGGTACTTTTAACAAACATCTTTCTGTGGGTGTTTAGACAGTTACCTCAAACCTTTTAACATGACAATACAGAGCAAACGAGGCGCATACTTACATGTTTTGTCATGATGTTGCTGACTCTGTATCTTCCTCTATGAACTATCTCACTTCTTGTATTTTATTTTAGTGTGTGCTTTTTGGGGGGGGTTCTTGTGAGTAACAGGATGAAAGACATCACAATTCCGAGGGCCGGGGGCTTTCTTTTTGTGCAATAGAAGCAAATGCAATTTTTTAAAACAAGAAATAAATTAATGAATAAAAAGGCCCCTGTTCTTTTGGTGCTTACTGCAGTTATTATAAAAAAAAAAAAAAAACGAATGAAACAGAATCTCAATCTGTGGAAATCGGTTACACAAACGATTTAAATTTGCTGCAAAATTTATTAGTAGCATCTCACATGAACAAGAATCACCAAACAAAGCCATGCTGTCTTTAATGTTTGGGGGAATTTGTTGGGTTATTGTTTGAACTAGTTGTTCTCAAGTTTGTGTGTTACATTTTAGTCTATACCTGGCAACATTTTAAGATTGCGATCAACAGAATCAACAACAATGCATGTTAAATGTCTCTGTAAATCTGTTATGATATGAACCAACAAGTTATTAAAACATTGTGCAAATTCATATTTGTAATTTTGAAACAGAAACTTTTGAGTTTTTAATGTCAAACAATAAAATACCTTATATTAACTCTATATCTGTCATTCATCACTGAAACACACTTATCAGCATCCAACGTTTGTGTTAGCGAACTGGTCATACGATGTTTATTATGTGTCAGTATTTGATGACGGAAGTGACAGTTTAGAGGTTAAAAAGTGTTGAAAGTAGATCTGCATTTGATATTTGTTGTCATAAAAATATGAAAACTCTAGAAAAGCAGCTCCACTTCTTAAAATGTGCAGACAATGCAGGGCATCTCTATATACACTCACCTAAAGGATTATTAGGAACACCATACTAATACAGTGTTTGACCCCCTTTCGCCTTCAGAACTGCCTTAATTCTACGTGGCATTGATTCAACAAGGTGCTGAAAGCATTCTNNATTAGAAATGTTGGTCCATATTGATAGGATAGCATCTTGCAGTTGATGGAGATTTGTGGGATGCACATCCAGGGCACGAAGCTCCCGTTCCACCACATCCCAAAGATGCTCTATCGGGTTGAGATCTGGTGACTGTGGGGGCCATTGTAGTACAGTGAACTCATTGTCATGTTCAAGAAACCAGTTTGAAATGATTTCAGCTTTATGACATGGTGCATTATCCTGCTGGAAGTAGCCATCAGAGGATGGTACATGGTGGTCATGAAGGGATGGACATGGTCAGAAACAATGCTCAGGTAGCCCGTGGCATTTAAACGATGCCCAATTGGCACTAAGGGGCCTAAAGTTTGTCAAGTAAACATTCTCCACATCATGACACCACCACCACCAGCCTGCACAGTGGTAACAAGGCATGATGGATCCATGTTCTCATTCTGTTTACGCCAGATTCTGACTCTATTTGAATGTCTCAACAGAAATTGAGACTCATCAGACCAGGAAACATTTTTACAGTCTTCAACTGTCCAATTTTGGTGAGCTCCTGCAAATTGTATCCTCTTTTTCCTATTTGTAGTGGAGATGAGTGGCACCCGGTGGGGTCTTCTGCTGTTGTAGCCCATCTGCCTCGAGGTTGTGCGTGTTGTAGCTTCACAAATGTTTTGCTGCATTCCTCGGTTGTAATCAGTGGTTATTTCAGTCAAAGTTGCTCTTCTATCAGCTTGAATCAGTTGGCCCATTCTCCTCTGACCTCTAGCATCAACAAGGCATTTTCTCCCACAGGACTGCAGCATACTGGATGTTTTTCCCTTTTTACACCATTCTTTGTAAACCCTAGAAATGGTTGTGGGTGAAAATCCCAGTAACTGAGCAGATTGTGAAATACTCAGACCGGCCCGTCTGGCACCAACAACCATGCAATGCTCAAAATTGCTTAAATCACCTTTCTTTCCCATTCTGATATTCAGTTTGGAGTTCAGAAGATTGACTCCAGATCAGTCCCCAGAACAGAACCAGCCTACCTTATCAATCTGTTCAGCCTCTGTGACTTGCTCTGATGCTCCGCCCCCAACAGGTGACTCCAGATGTGATCACACTCTCCACAACAGACTTAAAAAAGATCTTCAACATCTTGCTGCAAATGTTGAAGGATCTAAGCTTCCTGAGGAAGTCCAGTCTGCTCTGTCCCTTCCTAAAAACAGCATCACAGTTGTGTCTCCAGTTCAGTCTGTTGTCCAGCTGAACACCAGGTATTTATACTCCTCCACCACCTCCACTTCTTCTTTCATGATAGAAATGGGTTTTGGCATGTTGCTGCTCTTCCTAAAATCCACAACAATCTCCTATGTCTTGTTCACATTCAAGATGAGATGATTGTTCAAACACCAGGACACAAAGTGGTCCACTAGTTCTCTGGTCCACCTCTGCTCAACCAACAGCAGCAACTCTTTGTTGCACAAATTTTTCAGAATATAACTTTTTGCTATTAAAATCATTACTGTTTTGATATACTTGAAAAATACATTGGTTTTTTTTTTTACATTAAAGGAACTTAAGGCAGCTTTACAAAATCTGACTCAGTGCTGCCGCGACAGGCGCTGTGGCTAACTGCAGCCACCAGCCAAGCCGGCACGGGAGCGCGCACAGACACTTTACAGACTGTTCGTCTTCACAGCACTGCACCGGGGAGGCTAACATACTTCACGTCAGGTCTCTCCACTCTGTTATTTGATTTGATCTCATCATTTTCATACTGTATCAGGCTCTAAACACGACCTATAATGTTTTCTCACCTGGTCACAAGGAAATGAGCCATGTCAGCATCCGTTTTCACTCCCAAATGCAGCTGAAGTTCCCTCCATGAACCGAACGCATATCCAATATTTATGCGGGGGCCTGCCCGGCTTCGGTCATGTTTTTTTTAGACTCACGAGATGCCGCTGATAAAGTCTTTTTTTTCTTCGTGGTGCCACTTTTTTGGGGGGTGAGAGTGGATGCAGGTCGTTTGCTGGCTGCAGAAACATCCACCTTCAGTGTTTGAATCCAAGTCCACGGCGGCCATGTACTTCCTGTTCAAGAGCTGTCGGCAACGCGCATGCAGCGTCAATTTACGTCACATCCCTACAACTGCGCGGGAAATTCGGACGTCGAACTGCAGCGCATTATGTGGCACACAGCGTTTCCAAGGCAACAGACATATATGCGGATGGCCTCGTTATTTTGGGTTTTTAATGCTTCATGACCCATTAGCATTGAATAAACTGGAAATGCATGTGTAGTTTTTCACAAATCTTGCCTTATGTCCCTTTAAAGTCACATAATGTCCATATTGTATGTCTTTACTATTTATTCTTTTTTTTTACTCCTTTGTTGCGCACTGTCCACATATGTGGACAGTAAAATAACTTCTATATAGCATCATGTTTTTTAAAAATTCAAAATGATTTTTACTTTTGGGCTCATATAGGGTAATAAAATCAAAATGAATAAAATCTAGACATTTTTTTTATAATGCCTGCATGAAAGGGTTAATAAACGGAAAGTGTCCCTGCATTTACGGTCCATTTTGCCATGGAAATTTCAATCTACTCTGAAGCCAAGATGCAATGTGTGAAATTTAAAATAAAACCCCCATAAAATATGGCAAAACCAAACAATTCTTTCAGATTTCTATCATACATTTATCTATATATCTATATCTAATAAACATATGTAAATATAATGTATTGCATATCTGTTCAAATATATCTGATCTAAGTTTTTTCTTGTCTTTGTTTAAAAAATTTCACCCATGAAAAATTACACACACAAACAAGAGAAAAACATAGATTTTTTCTAAATCAGTCTCAAATAAATATTCGTGTAAACAAACAGCCTACATTGGTGCTGTATGTGCATTGAGAGACGTTATAACTACTTCCTGTGAAATGGTGTGATGGGAAGTGAACTCCGAGCTGCTGACCAATCAGATGGAGGCTGTGCAGTCATCCAGCAGCATCAGCATCACTGTGAGACTGTGTGAGACCATAGTGGCTTTAACGGGGGGATCCAGACACCCTCTGTGGATTGAATAGGACCCTCTTTACAGACAGGCCGTGCTTTCTGCTCCCTCAATGTGCTTTGTACCAAATGGAAGCAGAGGTGTTAAACCCCCTTATGATGGCAGACGTCAATGGCAATAGTAAAATCGCCAACGCGGAGCTGGAGGTGTTGAAGCTCCAGGAATTGGTCCGAAAATTGGAGAAGCAAAACGAACAGCTGCGGACCAAAGCGAACGCTGTAAACAATTGTTCTATCGGCCCTCATCATCTCCAGACCCCGCTGTCGTGTCTGCACGGAGGAGCCACCACGACGTGTCTGACCGACAGCTTCCCCAGTAGAAAGGACAATCCGAGTCCGACACTGTCTCGTCCGTGTGTCTCTGCGTGTCGGGGTTCGACCGAGGAGCCGTTCGCTTATTTTCAGCCGAGTTCCGCGTCCCATGACGCGGCTGCGGAGGACCGCGGAGCCGCGACGGTTCTGGATGAGGTGGAAATCCTGGACCTGAACGTCGTGCTCCCGGTTGGAGAGGCTGATAGCTGGTAAACACTTTATTTATGTGTCTTTATTCATTTATAATTTTCTAAAAAAACAAAACAAAACTAAATGTCTCTTGTGTTTGAGTCACTTTGATAAAGGTTTCAATAGAATTATAGGCTAATTTTATAGAATTCTTGAAGACTGAAAGACAATTTGAAACGTGCTATTGCTGTTATTGATTATGTTGTTGGTTCTTCTCATGGATTATACTTGAATAATCTGGAAAAGAGGGATTTTGTTACACACACAGATTTATACAAAAGAGGTAAAACAATCATGACACAAGTTCATCCCTGAATGTGCAGCATGCAGCATGAATAGCTGCTCAGAATGAGACTGCTGTGGGATGAATTTAGAAACAATGACCCCCTTCAGTCTGTGATCAAACAGCTCGGCTTTCTGCGTGCTGCTCAGCCCCAGGCTGAACTACTTTGAAACACAGTCGCTGCTGACTTGAGTAGCTCACGCGCTGACTGCTGAAGCATTATACCAGCTTCATGGATCTGATGTGATGATGTGGAAAATGTAGCACACAGCTGAGTGCGACACTGATACACAGCATTTATCTCCTGCACCAGAGGATGCTGTCCTCCATTTAACATGACAAGTTGACCTATAACTAAAGCTCAGTTCTGCTTGGTTTGTGTTCTTTCACTTGGAAAGTATGCAGATTAGATATTTAAAACTATATTTTAACACTTAAATGCATCCCTGACATGTGTTATACGGCACTTTACAAAAGTATATTCAGTCTTTCTGAACAGTTTTAATATTTTTGGACTGCGTTTCTTTTCACTTATTTTCGGTTCAATTACTTTCAGAGAAATGTTTTTGTTTATTAAGCCGGATGAATTCTGATGTGTGAATCACTGAGTCATAAAAAAAGCAAAACTCAAGGGATGAACCAGTGTTGCATAGCAGACTAATATATGACAAACATACAAAGCAAATCACCAATTTGGAATGAAATTATGTTAAATAAAGATACAGTTTACTATTTTAAATTGAAATATGTGAAAATACCAAAAATAAGACAGTTTGATGCAAAAGTCTATTTTAGCACCAACAAGATGATTTAGCCAACGATGTGACACAGTTGATGATGCATCTTTCAGGTCCTGTTTCAGGTCTTTTTTATTCTATTTCTTAAAGAAATGATTTTCAGAGAGAGTTTATTATGTGTTTTAACGTGTCTTCTTTTATCCTTGACTTGTTCATGTTCCTCATTTTTCAAGCACATGTTGCCAGAACTGGACAAAACTGGACAGAAAATAAGTGAAAATGCAGCTAAAGTGGCTAACCTGGCTCTGCCAGATCTGTGTGTAGGCCCAGCTGTCCACTCTACACATTTTCATTGGGTTGGATAATTCCAAATCTCGTGAGAATCCATCTTGCAGCGCAATGTTAGCAAAAGTTTAAACAACAACTTTGAAAACCTGAAGAAAAAAACACCTGAAGATCTTTTTCTTAAGAACTCTGTCTCCTTTAAATTAGGATGTAAAATGAGGCACGACCAGACGCCCCATATTTACTGAATTGTGCTTTTTTTCTTCATGTTATTCTGCTCTGATGGCAATCAACAAAACTTTGAAAAGGGATGTTCTGTTCTAATAACTTTGCTTTCACTTGTTTTATTTTTTGCTTAGTCTTAATAAGGTTTGAACATAAATTTTTTTTAGGAATTTTTACAATTTATATCTTTATTTATAATCTTTGGTTTGTATTTCTTCTAAGCATCAATTTAACACCTCGATACAGTTTATTTACTTACATACGTATATTGCTGTTAAAATGTTTTTAAAATTCTTTAAACATTAGCAGCTGAAACCAAAGACATTTCAGCAGTAATTTCTTTACATTAAATACATTAATATGAACTCATGTCACAGCTTTTGCTTTCAACTGACATTAGCGTCTCGTTATGATTTACATACACTTTTCTTAAAGCATCTAGATTTTAAGTGGTCTCACCTAACTGGGCTACTTGCTTAATTAAAAAAGAATAAAAAAAAAGTTTAAATTTAATGTATTTAGTAGTTATGTAGCACAAGAAATAAATCAAACATAAACTTATTGTGTACCCTGGTTGTTTTTTTGTTTTGTTTGTTTGTTTTTATTCATTTTCTATGCAATTGAATGATCTGATTTAATTATCTTGAAGTGTGATTATTGCGAATTTGCCTTGTAACAAATGATACTGCCGTAATGATTATTTCTATTATAATTATTAGGGATTGCCACAAACCTATTATTTTACACCTGTAAACGGGTCTCTGACTAGATTTATAGATTTCTTTATTTATTATTCTTCCGTCAAACTTAATGCGGCCCGAACGGAGCAATCCAGGCAGTTTATACATCAAATCAACCGGCTCGTTCACGGGAAGTGTGGGATTACTTTTATTTCAGATCCGAGTTACCATGGCGACGCAGCATGCCAAAAAGCGCCCCCGAAACGTCCCCCAGCCCAAACCGTAAAACTTTATGACGCGTATCATACGAACCGGATTGGAAACCCGATGTGATTGATCTTGGTTTTGTGGTCATGTGTAGCCTACCTCAAATTTTGGGTTACCATAGCAACGGAATCCATTTAAACCATACCCCTATTGTAACCCTATAGGAAAAACCTCTGAAATCACCACGTTACACTCCAAAATTTGGTGTAATCTTTCTGCCTTGTCATCACATTTGCAGCATCTGTCAGCTGTGGAATGAATGCAGCTTTCTGATTGGCTGAGTCCTGCACAGAGTGGCAATCCCTCTCAAAGTTTCTTCAGGAACTTTTCTAGTTATTATTGTTATTATTATTTTATTGTTGTTATTATTATAGCTTGTTCTCATCTTGCCAACTGTAAGCTTGGTGCTGTAAATTGAAATTGGAAATAGGGTTTGGCCTTAGATGTGTGTTTCACTTCAGCCAAGACCCCTTTCAGTCATTGTTTCATTGTTCTAAGTTTGAAGTTAAGTGTGTGAAAATATTGACTGAAATAAATAAACTAAACTAAATAAAAAACTTAAAAACTCGACCATAGGGATTATTGTACTTTACGTACATTACTTAAATAATTTGAGATCGTTTAAACTAAATGATGGTCATAACTTGTGTGTTTTGTTTTCCAGGCTGTATGTAGCTTCTAAAGACAAGCTCCACACTGAAAGCATCATTAGTCCTCTTCAGTGGTGCAGGCAGGTCCTGGACCACCCCGGACCTGAGGTGGAACTGGCCAAGATGACTTTCTGTCACAGACTTGACCAAGGTGGAGCATATTTACAGCTTTTATCTACAACCATAACCTTCTCTCTGGCTAATGACATGTAATTACAAGCTGTGACATCAAATATCTTTGCAGAGCTTTTCACTGAATGGCTCAACATAAAAATCATGTAGATACTGACCCAGATTTCTTATGGAGGGATTATTTTGATAATTATTGCAGTTTTGATTGGGTTTATTATCAATTAAATGAATTTGTGTCTGTATGATCTTCATTTTTAAAATATAGCTTATTCAATTGATCATTGAGATCTTACTTGTGGTAGATGGATCTTTAAACTGCTTCCGTTTGGGCAAACAGAGACGAATTCTGATCAGATTCTACTGAGAGGAGCAAGACGAAACTGTATTACTGCCATGATAGACATGCTGTCATGTCAAAAAACCTTATAATGGTTCCTGTGAAAGATCTTTCTGTTTTGTAAACTTTACATTGTTGTCAGCTTCACAGAACATGGTTATTTACAGAAGTTCTTTTAGTAATTTTGCAACTACAGCTAGCTGTTGCTGAGGTTTATCCTACACCAGTATCACTACGTAGCTAACCAGGTAATGCAGAATTAAAACAGTATGCTAAAAATCTGTTTTATCTTGCTGTTAGCTCAATCTAACATGGACAAAATTAAACAGCTATCGACAACAGCTAAGGTATTAAATGTCAAAAACAAAAAAATATAATCAAAGGGTCTTATGGTGCGTTCACACCGGCCCAGCCATCAACTTCATGAGCGGTAAGTTTACATGTAAAGTCTATGGTGGACGGGCGTCAGACAGACGTCAACGGCTCTGCGTCGTTTTGTGAGCGTTATGAGCGGCAACTTTTCAAGCTTTTCTAGCGTTTCAGGCGTTGATGCTTGAATAGCTTGAAAAGCTCGAAACGCAGAAAGTTCAGCTAGCTGAACTTTTGACGTTCATAACGCTCTTGAAGCGGCATGTCAACCAATCAGAGCGTCTCATGGTAGTGACGTACCTGAATGAAGCAGGAAGTAATCAAACAGGGCGCGGGACAGACAGAAGTCGCGCTGGAAGCAAACCTCATCCATATGTAGCTCCTGGAGCAAATGGTTTAAAGCAGAACTAAGTAAGTTTTGCTCTCGCTCTCCCCCTACTGGTCCCCTGTGAAAGCTCACTGTCGTAACGTGCCGCCGCCGCAGACCCCAACCCCGCCCCCACCCCCTCCACCCCGCCGCCGCCCCCCCAACAACAACGCGCAGAGAATGCCTTTGCAAGAAGAAAGAAAAACAAAACCAAGAAAATGTCTCGACAGGTGAGTATTATTGTCATCTTTGCGCTCCTAAGGGTGGCGTTGCTAACAACGGCAAGGGCTTCATGCTTGTATTTATGTACGTGAGTGTGAGTGCCGTAAAGCAGGTTTGTTCTCGCGAGATTAGTCGGGTCCGATCCACTGAAAGTTGCAAGTGCTGCTTTCAGGACACAGACCCCGGAGGGATGGGAGGGACCCACGAATCACCCCGCCAAGTCCTTGTTTACCCCCACAGGGACTCTAGAAAACATTTATTGAGGTGAAAAAACTTACTTAGTTCTGCTTTAACTCCTCAAAATCAAAACGCATCTGAAGAATGGGGTGTATCCACAAATGGAGTAAATAAAGCCAAGCCACTCTCTCTATATGATCTGCCATAGCTCAGAACATCCAATAACAAAGGAAGCCCCGCCTTCGCGCTCTTTTTAACAGTCCAGCGTTACGAGCTTTAACGCCTATGCGCTCTGACTGGCAGGCGTAAAGGTGCGTTCACACCGGCCCAACCATCAACTTCATAAGCGGCAAGTTTACATGTAAAGTCTATGGTGGACGGGCGTCAGACAGACGTCAACGGCTCTGCGTCGCTTTGTGAGCGTTATGAGCGGCAACTTTTCAAACTTTTCTAGCGTTTCAGGCGTTGACGCTTGAAAAGCTAGAAAAGCTCAAAGTTCAGCGAGCTGAACTTTTGATGTTGATAACGCTCTTGAAGCGGCATGTCAACCAATCAGAGCGTCTCATCGTAGTGACGTAAGACATCACAGCACGTAGCCGGAAAGAAGCGGGATCAGCCAAAATGGAAGATAAATTAACCTCATCCAAACGTAGCTCCTGGAGCAAATGGTTAAACTCACCAAACTCAGAACGCATTTGAAGAATGGGGTGTATCCACAAACGGCGCTGATGCACCCGACGTCGACGTTGTCTAGATCTATGAAGTAAATAAATCCAAGCCACTGTCTCAATATGATCCGCAATAGCTCCGAACATCCCATAACAAAGGAAGCCCCGCCTTCGCGCTCTTTTTCGGTCAGGCTTTACGAGCTTTAACGCCTATGCGCTCTGACTGGCAGGCGTTATGAACTTCAACTTCAAACGTCAAATTTGGAGCGTTATCAGCGTTGCTTGACGTTGACAAAGTGGCCGGTGTGAACGCACCATTAACTATCCCATAACTGGATTCACTTATAAATTGTTCCTTGTAGGCAGATATTTAAAAAGTTTGCTGTTAAAGCATAACGTAAGTCACTGACTTTGCTCCATCCGCCCTTATTTAGAAGATGTTGGGATATTTTTCCTGCTTATTAACAGACGTGAACAAAAAGAACCGGATAAATCAAAGCTTATATTTTATTTGCCCCCAGCTGAAACATCTTGACCCCTTTTGGTTTGAACTGATTTTTCGACCGGTGTTCTGCAAATGGGTCGCCGCTCTACATCTAAGAAAAACAGCCCAGAAGAGTCGTTGAAGCTTTTTGGCTCAGTGCTGGATTTATTAGAGGTCAATTCCTTTTGAGCTCATTTTTCTTTACGGTGAATTAAACACACATTTTTCTGACAGTGTCACCCAACACAGAACGCTGTCCTCTAATCCACAGGCAACAAATCCGTCATTTCTGTTCATGTCAGTCACTTTAACAGTTTAAAAAAGAACAAATGTATTTTTCATCTGGCCAGGAACTGCAATATTACCTCCAATCACATCTACTTTTAGGTATAATCTCATTATCTGGGACGAGGGATTATTGAGATTCTGATACTTTACATGTTTTATCATATATGTATATGCGGATAAAGATCATAGCTGGTGCATTTATGTGGCATTAGACTACATTTGCTGCTGGATCTGCTTTTAGCTCTGCTGATTTACAGTCTCTGCTCTCATGCGTGGGGTTATGGTTACCATAGAAACCCTGGTTACATTATATGAGTTTTTGAAGTAGATTCTTCAAGCACTTGCTGTTCAAACAACCTCCAAAATAAGACACTGCCCTTGTAAGAGCACATGCTTTTTCTTTCTCTCGCTCTTTTTGTTTTGCACACATGTGCTTTAAATGTCCAAGTATTTGCAGAAATACTGTTTCTTAGTAATGAATGATAGTATTTGTTAGTGTTAAGGTTCATTTTTGTATCTGAACTTTTCAGGTCCTCTTCTTTTTTTTTCTAAAGTTGTGCTTGATGAAGGCTGCTTTCTTCTCCCCGGGTGCTGAATGCATCCTTGTTTCTGAGACCTAATAGTTAGTGTGTAACTTGCTGTGAATGTTCGTTTTATCTAGCAACTGTGTGAGGAATGCCAAATGTTCCACTTTTATAAGCAGGCACTTCTCTGACTACCAATAAGCAGCGGTAAAGTCAGTGTTTACTGAATAAAATATGCAACACTGACGCCTAAGAGTTTATCTAAATTTTAACAACATTTAATGAGCAGTAATGAGGAGTATTTGAGCTCAAAAAGAGGCCAGACAAGTCATAAATAATCCAGAGTCAAGCTTCCCATTTCAGCGATTAGCTCAGAACTGTACCGGGAAATAATTACAATTCTATGAGAAATCTAAAGAGAAATAATTTAACTTCCAAAAGTCCAAGTAGTGCATAGATTTGTCTAACTCCATTTTTGGGGATGAGATGTGGCTCACATGGACAATCCCAGCTTAACCCAAGACACATTTTTGAAAAATAGTTTAGCTGACTAAGCTGCAGTGGAAAGCTCAACCCTGTCTTCCGGTATTGGGCCTAATCATTTACAACATTAACAGTGATCTGTAAGAAGCAGATTACTATCAGTCTGCGTGTTGCTTGCGTGTGTTACATGTAGAAGGAATCAGTCTAACATGTTGCCTTCTGCAATCTTCTAGCGAGGCGATGGCGAGGAGTGTCCTCTGTCCGTCCGTACAGCTGCATCGAGGGGCTCTCCACCCTCAGCTGTCCTGTTCTGCCTTACACTAAACCTGCTGCACTAACTGAGAGCCCAGGTAACACAAAGACCTGCCCACTATTCTACTAACATAAATCATTCTACTCAACATCCCAGGACTGTTTCAATTCATCCGAATTTTATTTTTTAATGTTTTGATAAAATCTAAGCTGGAAGATGTCCGAAAAATTTAAGAATTTCCCTGATGACTTGTCAGGATACTAATTACAACGTTAATTTTGTAGTTCATTTTTTAATATGATGCATTTTGGGTTTGTTAATTGTCCCACAATGTGTTAATCAATGCCTTGTCTTAAAGATCCACTCCAATGAGAATCGTGTTTTTTGTGTTTTTAACATGTTCTTGTGGCATTTTTCTGATAATAGAGGACGTATCTTGAGAAATTTAAGACCAAAATTGCATTTTTGAGTCTTTCTGCTTTTAAATCGCTGTGACTCATTACTTAGTCATTTGAAAAATGCTGTTTAAAAAAGAATGTTTTAGTGATGTAAGAAATGGGTTGTGTGAGCTTATAGCGCTAGCATAAACAGAGATCTCTTAGCAATGGGGAAAGGGGCGGAGTTATCTTCTGCACCAACAGTTCCGCCCACACAGAGGTGATTACTAATGAGTTACTGCTGCTATGGAGAAACTATTTCATAGAAAGGTTTTGTGATTTTGGCTAAAAATGCCATTGTTGTAATTAAACGAGAAAGTTTTAAAATAGCTCAACATATAATCGGAATTGGACTTTAAATTTTCCTTTATTCATCTATTTTGACATGTCATTTTTGCAAAATATAACAATATAACAAAAATGTGTACATGAATAGTAAAAATAACATTAGAATTTTGACAAAATGTGCAGAAGAAAGTTAGTTAGCTTCAGATTTGGGCACTTAGTTTCATATGCAAATAAACTCACTCCTTTTTTTAAATACAAACTTGTTTCTTGTTCAGTACAAATTTCTCAGCACTCTGTGCCAAAAGGCTCTGTTGATTCCAAAAACCATAACCAAGATTTATAAATGTCCTGGTACTTGGATTGCACAACAGATTACAGCAAACTACAGAGATGAGATTATGATGTCATTCCCTGAAGACATATGGAGATGAGCAGTCTCAAATTCTGTCCGAGCAAAGTTCAAATCTCCTTTCCTCATCCATGTTTTATGTTCACACAAACATACAGCTTAAACATTTTCTCTTCTTTGATGTGTTTCGAAGCGCCTGTGTCGTCTTCTGGCCAGTGTGTTGTCCAGCCGACCGCCCCCCTCAGGAGCAGCTGCAGCCTCAGCACCAGAGCGCCCACCTTCCTATCAAGCGCCACTCTCCACAGTAAGATCTCACTAACAACACCCTGCAGTTCTATCAGCGATGAATCACCATCTGTGAAGACCAAACAGATGCATAGACATCCCATCTGTCAGGGCAGCCTCTTTTTACAGACATGTGCCTCCTGTGTCGTTACAGACATGGGTCCCCGCCATGCGGCCGTCACGCCTCAGTCTTCCCTGGACAGTGAGGTGGGCGTGTCAGAGCTGGAGGATGACTCCATCTCCATGAGCTACAAACTGCAGGACATGACAGACGTGGAGGTCATGGCACGACTTCAGGAGGAGAGTGAGTCCACTGTTAAAGTGTATTTTTATCAAAAATATTCAGAGAAATACGAAAGATTTTAATCACATCAGTAATAGTAGCGTTAGTAGTATTTTGGAACAACATAAACAACCCAGTTCTTATACAAAAATGAATAAAGATTGCAAAACTCAATTAAATATTTGATTAAAAATATCTGATAAATACTACATTTAAATATGTCAATAAATGAATGTATAAAATAGAAAATTCTATACCAGCAGCTTAAATGATGTTGATAGACTTTAGCATTTTGAACAACTATCATGTTAAAACTCACAAACACTAAAATGGGCTGCTTTTTAAAACTGCAGACATGCATGTCGTCATTAGGTTGATCTGCTGGAATCCTATTATTAATCAGATCAAAGCATCTCAATAGTTTTGCATCATAAATACAGCTTGTGTCCAGTTTGATGGTGCATTCCCAGAGATGCACAGAAATGTATACATCCTGATTCTGATACAGTGCACGACAGCTACACGCACAATGTTTATATGCACAAAACATTTGGCGGTATCATACACACATCTCACTGAATCTCAGTATTTCTTGCTAATTGCTTGACTGTGCACCTCCGTTGGTTTTCTCCCACATTCTGTTGCTGTCAGGTGCCTGGAACTAGGCTGCTCTGTCTTTCACGCATGCGTGTCTAGAGCATCTGTTCTGTTACAATTTAGTGTATCAACTCTACAAGTATAAATCTGTTTGAGTGTTTTGTTCTCTGGATCGTTTGTGGCTGAATCATAACTTTATTTTATCCTAAAATATTGTAATTGTGTTATTACGTCATTTCTGATTATCTGCTATCAATACCGAACACTACTACCCATGTTTACAGTCCAAATGACCACCGACGGATAAATGCACACAACGCTTATATGCACAAAACTGCTGGGCACAGAGGTCGTGCATATAACTGTCATCCAATATACTGTATATATTTTTTAAAAGAGGCCCTTCCATTAAAAACTGTTTTTTTTAGGTTTCTGTTGAATATTTTAGCTCCACAGGTGTTCTTACCTTCATAGTGGGTGTGAAAACAGGTCAACAACTTCTCTTTCAGTTTTAATCTCTCAAACTACGCAGGTGGCGATAAAGCCCGAGTTCTCCCGAGTCTGAACGGCCTGTATCTGTTTCGTCACAACTCCTTTGTTTGTTAGTTTTCATCAGCTCCCACAGTTGAAACCACACCTAGCATGCTGCTGGCTAAAAGCTGTTAGCATAAGACGTAGCAAATAGGAAGAGAGTATGTCTGATGTTGTCATGCGCAGCGGGGCAGGAAACGGTATAACTTGCTCTCATAGGCTAGTTTGTTAGCCAATCAGAGTCCAGCAAATTCAAATAATGAATATGAACGAGCTGCTGCTCGAGGCCTGACTCAAGGAGCCGGAACCAGCCAAATTTTAACGCAGACAGATTGAAAGGTCTGTTAATAAGTGTTTCCTGACGTTTTTTTAGATATAAAATGTTTCATATTACTGGTTAATACTTAAGAAATAACAACAAAGTCCTGAAATTTGTATGAAATGGCCTCTTTAAGAAATGTTTTTGCATGTGTGCAAACTGCTTTTCTGAGTAATGGCTAAATTTAGAGGAAGTGTGACCTTAAAAGGGTTGAACTTCAGTAGGCAGCTGTTAATCATGCAGGACATTGCAGGAACATCAGCATCAGTCTGGATTTACTGCAAAAGTAACAGAGTAATAGATGAGAGGCGCCTCCAGGAGGAAGTGTATCATTTACTAAACGAGCTTCAAGTTTATTGAATATTGAACCATCCTTCTTTAGGTCTCAGACAGGACTACGCCTCTACCTCAGCTACGACCAGCCACCGCAGCTCCAACTTCTCCTTGCACTCCCTCAGACGCAGCGAGATGGATTTGGAGGAGGAAGATGAGGAGGAAGACGAAGGGTATGACCAGCTCCCTCCTCCCCAGCCTCGACTGTTCCGTACTGGATCTATGCAGAGGGGTGGCTTGCCCCACTCTCACACCTTCTCCAGCATCAGAGACTGCAGGCGCAGCTCGGCCAGCCCTCAGTTTTCACTCGGTGGTCTCTCTCACTTCTCTGGACCCTCCAGCCTGATCACAGAAACTCCCTCTGCATACAGGAGCAACTCAGGTGAGTGTTCAGTGTGTTCTGTGTCCTCTTAAAGTTTGATTTTTTTTATTTTTTGGCCAAGAATTAAAGGATAAGATCATCTGAATAGTTTATTAACATTGAGAGCAGAAACAGGTGGTTAACCTTTTTGAGGAGAGGGCAGCCGACCGTAAAGTGTCAAAATATTCCTTTATCTATTCAGAATGAAGCAAAAACTGACTTAAACTATTAAATAACTGATTAGAAATGTTGATATTGTTGCGTAGACAAGCTACGGAGAAGCATGCCTAACCTGATCCGAGCTCCCAGCATGCCCGCTGTTCCCAGTATTCCATGCCTGGCTTCCCCTGCCAACCCACCCTCCCACAGCCCCTCCTCTTTGCCGATGATGCCCTCCCTCCGCAGCAGCCAGAGCTTTGACTCATCCAATGGGCTCGCGCGACTCCAGTCCTGCAGTAAGATGCTTGAACTTGTGTTTTTATGAATAAATCAGTCCTACAGCTCATTTCATTCTGTTTTCTGTTTGTTCGAATCCCTCTTTCACTTTGTGTTTCAGTCCCTCCTCCAGGTCAGCTCAGCCAGCGAGTCCAGAGCGTTGGAAACTTCCCCACCACTCCAAGACACCCTGTAAAAGCCACAGCTTATGTAAGCCCCACTGTGCAGCAGGGTCCCACCTCCATGTCCACCTCCACTAGTTTAAACTCCATCCCCAGCGTTGCTGCTCCTCCTCAGTCCCTCAAACCCAGCAGCAGCTTACTGCCACAGGCCCTGAAAACCAGCAACAACCAGTCAGCTGCTCCCCGCAGTTCTCTTCCTCGCCCGGCCTCCTTTATTGGAACAAACGGGGTTCCTCGTGCAAGTAAACTCACCCAACCGACTCGCAGGTAAGAGCAATTGCACTCACTTTAACCTTCCTATCATCACAGGTTACAGAGTTTACAGCGTCTGTTTGGGAAAGCTTCAATTTAAAATAGAAACCAACAATCTGCAAGTATTGAAATTAAGTAATTTTATCACATTTTGATTTCCATTTTTAGAATCTAGTTTCTGTTTCAAGTCTAACTTTTTTTTTTTGGAACCAAGCCTAATCTGAAGGGTTTTATTCTCACACTGAGCTGACAGAAGGGACGTCCATCACTGCAGATTATATTAGGATTACATTTTTTCTCTTAAACCTGCTGGAAAATGTTGTATCATAATGTGCATTAGAATGCATCCTTAATGATTTTCACACAGACTGCAGCTCTGAAATTTTACGGACATTCTGAAAGGGAGAACTAACAGGAAGCTGCAACACTCAGTACAGACGGCTCTCTGATCAAGACTTCACAAGATCACTGACTGAAATGTGTGAATCGCCTGAAACCTCGCTCTAAATGTGGGAAATGATCATTTAACTCAAGTGGATATAATGAAACAAGTTAATTATCTGCTAATGCAGAGATAAGACTGCACCTGATAAAATACTTTGGAATAAGGAACTAAAGCTCTTCTCAGCTGAAAAGATTTATTTAAAAAAATAGCTTGTCATTCTTTCATAAAAATGTTTTATTTTTTTTTAAATTGGAACATGAACAGCTTAAAATCGGAAGTGTTTTACGTGAAGAATGTTCAGCTTGAGATTTTAAGGATTAAATCTCACAAAACATTCATTCTAGTATTACTCTTCAGTAAATTACTGTCGAAAAACAAACAAAACTGAGTCATAGTTACAAGATCACATGTTCTGGTTAGAACAGGAGCGTTTGCAGTGTGTGCGCTTATAAAAAGATGACATGCAACACAAAAAGAGTTGTCTAAGATCTTGATCCAGTCGGAACACTCTGCAAAAAAACCACTGAATTTCTTGTGCACGTTTGCTCCATCGTGTTCAGATACTACTCACCTTGAGCATCAAGCAAAGCTTAACAACAACATCTCATGCTGTTCACAAGTCGAATTAATGTCTGCTGAGGCGGGATGTCTCACTCTGCTTAAAGGCTCTCAGGTCACTGAGGTTCGGGCCAGAGTTACGAGTCTCTACATGGAGACTCTGCTGATCCTAGATGTTTTCTATGGGATTCAGGTCTGGATTAAGTCCAGGTCTCCAGCAGCTGTTCTGTAACGATGTGACCTCATTGACCAGCAGCATCATCATCCATGAAGATGAACTGAGTCCTGTGTTGTTGATGTAGGGACACAATGACTGGATTCATGATGTTATTCAGGTAGTTTGGGTTTGTCACTGTAACATTGACAAAGTGTAGAACAGTTCTGTATCGACTCGACACACCTGACACACTGTAACACCATTAAAGACTCGTCTGGTGATGATGGTGGCGGATGCATAGAGCTCTCTGATGTCTCCAACATCATTAGCAGCATCATTTCTGCTCAGTGTGAATTAACTTTTATTATAGAACANACATTGAGGTCCACTGGTCCCTCGTCCAGTGGAAATGTTCCCTGGTCCCTGATGATACCTGGTGATGCGTTCAGGTACCATTACAGGTCGTCTAGTTCACAGACCACAATGATGTAAACAGTTTCTAATGATCTGATGTGACACTTGGTTCCTCTCAGCTCTTTAAAAGTTCCTGGAGTTGAGTGACATTCATCATCTGGTTCTGCAGAATTCTGTTATCAACGAAGCATCATCAGTGGTTGAACAAAGGACGTCCACTTCTATGTCTCTCTGCATCTCTTCCAGTGTCTCTGTTACAACCTGCTGATGACACTCTAAGCTCAGTAGCCTCTTCCACCTGAGAACATCCTGTTTGAAGCTTCATTATGAGGTTCTGTGTGTCGTCTTGGTCTCATGATGTCAGAACATGAACAGCATCATGAGGCTGTTTAAATACAGAAACACTGAACAGCTCGACATGAGCATCAAAAGTTTAGAATAGGTGACATTAAGTCCAAGTGTTAAAGCAGAACTAAGTAAGTTTTTTCACCTCAATAAATGTTTTCTAGAGTCCCTGTGGGGGTAAACAAGGACTTGGCGGGGTGATTCGTGGGTCCCTCCCCTCCCTCCGGGGTCTGTGTCCTGAAAGCAGCACTTGCAACTTTCAGTGGATCGGACCCGACTAATCTCGCGAGAACAAACCTGCTTTACGGCACTCACACTCACGTACATAAATACAAGCATGAAGCCCTTGCCGTTGTTAGCAACGCCACCCTTAGGAGCGCAAAGATGACAATAATACTCACCTGTCGAGACATTTTCTTGGTTTTGTTTTTCTTTCTTCTTGCAAAAGTGTTCTCTGCGCGTTGTTGTTGGGGGGGGGGTGGAGGGGGTGGGGGGTGAGGGGGGGGTCTGCGGCAGGGGAACGTTACGACAGTGAGCTTTCACAGGGGACCAGTAGGGGGAGAGCGAGAGCAAAACTTACTTAGTTCTGCTTTAAGGTCATGGTGCATTTTAGGTTCTTAGTGTTTAAAAAACACATAAAAAGGGAACACTCAGCCAGACCCTGCATCTCTGTTCATATATACGTATATATACAGTAGTTGTTTGATTTACTGTTTAATTTGATTGGTAGCAGGTTAAAATGGAAGCTGTGTAGTTAAAGGTGTTTATATTGTCAATACTCTTGTTTTAATGTCAGTCTGCTCTGATGGCAGCGTTTCCACATACAACAATATGTTTTTTATTTGCAAACGAATGTATTTAGGTCTAAAACTTAGCTTTGTGTAAATATGTTGATGAGGTTGGAAATGCTTGAAACAAATAATAAAAAAAAAACAATCTCAGCAGACCTGCAATACACTTCTTAAAAAAACTAGTCTGAAACTAGAACACAGCACGAGTTAAGATATCTAATTTGATTTGTCAGGGGAGTTGCTATTGTTACCTTTAAAATCAAACTTTCAAATCGAGTCATATCTTTTTTATTTCTCATACTTTTAATGTTTTTTTTTCAGTGTGAATGTTCAGGAAGTTTGTTATTTTTTGTCTTTTGCAGTTTGCTGACTCCTCCAAAGAGCCTGGCTGCTCTGAGCGCCCTGAGGGACGCCAGCTGGAAAGACGGCTGCTACTGAAGCCAAAATGAACAGAAGCTTTGAGAGGTGCACAGGGTAACGCTTCATTTGACCCATGCTGATTTAAAGCTGCCAGGACGTCCCACCAAGAGGGACCATTTATAAAAAGCACTACTTTTCATTAAAGGACAAAATGGAGACCGAGGACAGTTTGGATCCAGCAGGCTGGATCTTTATTACCTGCTTAAACTCACATTAACACAATGACAACATGCAATACAAGGATACAGAAGTTACTGAATGTGAAAGGATCGTCTTTGATGTGATTTTTTTTGTTGTTGTTGTTGTTTTGTTGATACTTACAGATTTCATTCAATAGAATAAAAATGTATCTTAAGCTGAAAGCTCCGAAAAAGAAACCTGCTGGATTTCAACATGCTTTTAATTATTTTATAATATGATTAATTTTACCATCCTAGACTTTTGTGTTATATAAGAAAAGGAACCTGAACTGGAATCAAGTCACTTCCTGTTCCAGGGGAGACGTACTGTTACACACATTCATTAGAATTTATTAATGTAATTACATTTTTTGGTTGAACCTTGCAGCACTTTCATTCAGAGTGATGATTAACATATTAAATAAATAATTTGTTTGGTTTTTTTTAAGACAAGTAAGACCTTTATTAATGCTGATGCACATTCTTCAGCTTAAATAGTTTCTTTTAATTTGCTGTTTACAGGAAATTGCTGTTTGTTAAACATAACTGCTGCAGAAACGTTGCACATAGACCCCTGACGCTTTTTATGGATGACAAGTTAAAGAGGATCAACATTTTTAAAATGAATAAAGCTTTTCAAAGCAAGTTTGTATTTTTTATGTCTTTATTAATGTCAATCAGTCATTTTTTGTATTCATTTGGCGGGTGTCTATCTCCATTCGGTGACAGGCGGGGCTACATCTGGACAGGTCGCCAGTCCATCACAGGGGCACACAGAGATAAATAACCATTCACACTCACACCTAGGGACAATTTAGAGTTGTCAATTAACCTTGTGCATGTTTTTTGTTTATGGGAGGAAGCCAGAGTTTTTATGAATTAAAGTTAAAGACCTACTCCGATCATCTTTTGAGCTATTTTAAAATGTTCCCAGTGGTCTTTAAATGATGGCGTTTTTGCCCCAAATCACAAAGCCTGTGCTGTTTACTAGGACATAGTTTCTGCATAGCAGCAGTAACACATCAGCAAATTCACTAAACAAATCCGGTCTTTTTTAGGGTGCATTTTTGAATCTGATTCACTGTGATTTTAATGCAGAAATGCTCAGAAATGCAATTTTGAGCTTAATTTTCTTAAGCTATGTCCTCTAGCATCTTTGTTTATGCTAATGCTACACTCTCAGAAATAGAGGTACGAGACATGAACATTTTTGTACCTATAGGTAAATTGTTTTAAAATGTTACAATATTGGTCTTTAAAAGGTCAGAAATGCCCCTCTGAGGGTTCAAATTGATATAAAGTACAAATTTGTACCATTTCAACTGCACCTGCAACCCTGGTCAAGGCTGGTTAATCTCAATATTATTAGGTTTCTTCCATCATTTTCAATATTGTAATATTATGTTTCAGAATGTTGGTTTTAGACTTCAAAACGTGGCATAATTTTACTGTTTTAGTGGAACAACTTCATAAGGAACAAAAATGGACCTGGACTACAGGGGACACCCCCAGCGACAAGAATTTGTACCCTTCTTGTCGCTGTATATATACTGGAGCGGCTTGAGCGGCATAGTATATTGTTGTTGATCAAAGAAAAAGCTAAATTTGGATTAGCTCGTGTAATATCTGTGACTCTGCCTTGGCTGCAGGCGCGCTTGTGACTGCTGCACATCATTGTCCGTGACAGAAAACTTGTTTTAGAGAGGTGTCCAAGGTATGAATCAGAGTATCTCAGCATGAAGAGAAAATCATTCAGTAATGTGCTAAAAGCATGTTTTCACACGATCACAAACACTAAAATGAACTCTGATCCCTGCTGTATACACTTCCTATTCAAACTCACTCACATACTGAGAGGAGGTGTGGCCGAGACCGAGCTCTTTTATACTCCACAGGGCAGAATTCTGATGTCACTTATAGAGAAAATAAGGTCTCAGCCAATAGAAATGCCTGATTCAAATTCAAGTGCAGTGTAAGGTTTTAACCTGAAGAGGGCACTAATAGTTTTGGAATAGTTGTACTAAAATGTGCCAAAATACCAAAAATATTACCCAGAAATATAGGCAGCACTATTAGACACTCATTTATAGAGTTTATAAGCAAAAAAAAGTTGATATGGAGGTAAGTTACACTTTAAATAAACAGAGAACATTCTGCTAGAACTTTGTACTTTTAAAACTTTCCATTATGTTTGAGTTAGTGAGAGGAATGCAACATTTTTACTTCTGCAGTTTAGACTGAAAAAACAATGAATGAAAGAGACAAAAAAAGAAGAGACAATAATTTAGTAAATATTTGAGAACACAAGAGACAAGCACAAATAACTAAATTCATAATTATCTCCCTAAATCTGCAAAATGCACATTTGTTTTTTATAACATGCTATATGAACTATAATATAAAAGAATGAAACAATATTGGACATAGAAGAAAAAAATCTTTCAGAACACAATAAACTTACAGAAAGTAAAAAAAAAAGAAAATTAGTCTTAAAAAAATTAAACTCGTTCTTTAAAAAGGCTAAAATTGAAACCAAGAAACGAAATGGGAAAATAAAAACACAGTGCAAAGAGATGACTGATCTGTTGACAAGAGCATTAGGTCATAATTCATAGTTTAAAACAAAATACTGAATTCACTCTGTTATGTTTATTGACGCGTTTGAGAGGCAGCGATTTGATCCAAACAAGCAGAGAGCTGTAATCTGAAGGACACTAATCTTTAACATGCATGTGTTGACAGTAGGTCTCCTCAGCAACGCACAAACCTTCTACAGTGTCATTCACACTCATCTGAAGTGCGACCCCTGGTATTTTCACCAGCCTTTTGGCACTTTCAGACAAAAGTGTGCTTGATGTTTGTTTTTTTTTTCTTTCTCTAAATCCAGAAATTACAGCAGAAGACTGTAACTTCTCATAATGCCAAACAAAGCTCAAGAGGTATGTTTGGATTGTTTTTATTCTCTCTGTCACACGTCTCGGATCACTGGGTGATTTTAAACGGTGTCTTGTTTTCATCAGGATGCAGTTATAAACTTGAAGACGCTGCAGGAGATTTCCAAGCAGCTCGGGTTTGAGTGGACAGTTTTGGCATGTGAACTTGGTTTCAGCAGACCTGAAATTAGCCGATTCCACACCAGTTCGTCACAGAAGACTGTGCAGGCCAGGACCATGTTGGAAAGCTGGTACAGTTTGCATGAATGTGTGGTAAATTTGTCTTCTTATATCAGCTATTAAAAACATCTTTCTTGGCTCTAAGTTTATCTTAAAATCAATCTAAAAGGGAGCAATCAAAACCAAATGCAGTCCTTGTACAGCCAAGTTGCACAAGACTCCACATATCCAGAGAAGTATGGACTTTCAGATATTCCACACTCCTTCACTTGAATAAACTCACTTTATTTGTAGGTATGAGAGGTCATGGGACAAGCCGAATAAGACCAAACTGCTGCAAGATGGACTGGAGCGAGCCGGGAGACGTGATCTGGCTGAGAAACTGCGTTGTCTCCACTGGGGTCACCAGAAGTTGAGCAAAAAAGTGGAGCTTCCCTCAGCTTTTCCTTTCATAATTACAGTCCATAAGACCATCCACAACCAAGATGCACTACGCAGAATCAACGACCTCAGCCGTAGATTCACCTGAGGACTGGCTGAAAACACCATGATGTTTTTTTAAAGCTATATCAATTTTAAAACGTTTTTCTACTCATTTTAATTGATACAGACTAAATATGTAGGTTGTTGAAAGTTTCCATGTACATAATAACATTTTTAAAAGAAAATAAACTTTACATTTTATTTTTTAAACTGGATTACAGATCTACAAGCAAACTTCTCATGGGTCAAAACCTGAAACAGAAAGGGCAACGTTTTGTAACACTGTGCAAAAATGGCTAAATAAATCATATCTGTACAGAATAACTTTCTGCAGGAGGCTGTTTATCGTTTAACTACATTATTGATTTATTATGATTATGTAGCCTGTTTTTTGGGATATAGGAATTCAAAAACTCACTTATTCAGGTTGTTATTGAGAATCAGATACAAGATTAACATCATGTTTGGACTGTAATTGTGCAGCTAAAGCTGAACTTATCCAGAACACAACAAAACACACTTACACCCCCAAACCAGCAAACAGTTCGGTTTGGACACACAAACTGCAGTTCAGGTATCTTATGAACTTAAAGTATATTGTTATTACTGATAACTCAAGCTGCAACTTTCTTCTTTTGTGTCAGTGTAACATGGGATACTTGTTTTTTTTTTTTTTTTTTCAGCTGTTTTGGTCTTTGACTGGTCAGTTTGTACATGTATATAACAGTATATTTTATAATGTAATTCTAAATTATATTTTATACTATATTGCATTATTAATTGTTATTATCACTTTTGAATCATTTCAATGTTTTTCTTTTTTCTTCGTAATCATTCTACAGTACATGCGGATTAATTTTTTTTTTCGTTTTTATTTTCTGTTATTAATTATTAACTTTTAATATAATTTCTGTTATTTACTTTATTAAATGTATTTTCTTCTTATTCAGTAGAATCATAACCCCAATATTCCATAGACATTATAAATCAGATTTATAATATTTAAAATATTCACCGAGTTTAACCCATAGACATTTGATGTCTATGGTTTAACCAACCAAACTTAGATGACCTACTTTCACAAACCAATCAAAACATTGGAAACTCTAGCAAGGTTGTAAGAGCGCTCAGAAAGATAAAGCGGAAATTGTTCAGGATTAACTTCAAACTAAGACATTTACTGTCCTTTTTTCGGTTTTAAAATGTTTGTTTTTGTTCCTTAGAAGAAAGTTTTAGTCATATTAAAATTCATAATTGTTTAATCCTTAAAAAAGTTTAAATTAATTATGAATATTCCTTCAAAACCATGCATAGATGGTGGATGGTTGGACGTTGATGGTGTTTTATTGTGACATTTTCCCGGAAACGATCAATAACCCCGTTTAAACAGGGTTATTTTGTTAAAGCTCTGCTGTATTTTACAATGTCAGTATTATCAATGAAAACGATCATTGCGGTAAGTGTAACTCTCTAGACTGAATGAATAGATTAGATTTATTTTAAAATCGAGATTATGATGATTGTGTTGGACTTCGAGTGTCGTAATGTGTTTATCCGCTGTATTTTAAGGGTTTTTCTGTTACCAGCGGATTTGTCTGTAATAACGCAGAGATATTTATGCTTGTATATGTGCTCTTGGCAGCGTGTTATTTGAGCTTCTCATCGGCGTGGAGCGGAGGTTAGTCCCCGGGAGTTGGAGCCATGGCTTCGGCGTTGAGTTGCTTCGCTGGTCCGGAGGTGCTGGAGGACGTGAACCACGCTCGGAGTCTGATGAATGAGCTGAAATTACTGTACGACTGCCGGCTGCTCGGGGATGTTACTATCGGTGTGGAGTGTGAGGAGGAGTCCCTCGAACCCAGCGGTGACTCTAACAAAGATGATCAGCTGTTTCTCTGCAGTCGCAACGTGCTCGCTGCTGCCAGCCCCTATTTCAAGAGTATGTTCACCGGGGGTCTGAACGAAAGTGTGCAGGAGAGGGTGGTCATCCGAGGGGTGGACTCTGAATCCATGGCTGTCATCGTTGATTACTGTTACACAGGCAGGGTGACCGTCACAGAGAGCAACGTCCAGAGGCTGTACGCTGCAGCCAACATGCTCCAGCTGGAATACATCAGGAAAGCTTGTTCCAGCTTCATGACAAGGAGGCTGGATCTCTCCAACTGCGTGGGGATACTGAAGTTCGCAGACACTTATGACAATCCTGAGTTGAAGGAGAATGCCCAAGCTTTCATTGCCAGGAACTTCATCCAGGTGTGTACCGGAGGGGAGCTCTGCGATCTGAACTTGGTGCAGTTAAAGGAGCTGTTGACCCTGGACACCCTGGACGTAGACTGCGAGAAGAAGGTCTGCTCGGCTGCTTTACAGTGGATAGAGGAGAATGCTCCTCTAGATAAAGAGGTTGCATTGCAAGCACTGAAGTGTGTGCGCTGGAACTTGTTCAACGAGAAGGACAAGTGTTACCTGGAGAGTCTCATGGCGAGGCCTTTCATCGAGAAATATCTGGCAACTTTTTTTACCGGGTCTCCGGAGGATTTCTGTGGAATGTCTGCATCTCTGGACGTACCAAAACATAGAATAGGTGTGAGTGCCAAAGAGATGATTCTGTTCTTTGGTCTACCAAATGACAACATCATGTGTTGTGACCCTTACTCAGAGGACCTGTATTTCATGGCCCCACCTTTAGAAGATCTTAGCAGTCAGGATTACAAACGCTCTACAATGGAGTCGTTAATCGCCTGTGCCTCTCCAGAAAACAACTTGTATCTAGCTTCTCACCTTTCCAAACAGTTCTGGATCTACAATCCGGTCTCTAACAGTTGGCAGGAGCTGGCAGAGAGACCGCTGGGTAGAATACACTCTGGGATGGGCTACCTGAACGGCCATGTTTACCTTCTAGGAGGACGAAATCCAGTGACCGATGCCAGACTAAAGGAGGTGGAGTGTTACAGCATCCAGAGGAATCAGTGGACGTTTGTGGCTCCTCTGCCTCACTCTTTGGGGAAAATGCAAGTGGTTGCACTGAATGATCACTTGTACGTGGTTAACAAACGGAGAATGCTTTGCTACGATCCCAAGAGAAATCGCTGGCGTCACTGCGGCTCGCTCCGAAGAGACAAGCTCCACAAGGCCTGCGTCTTCCAGGATCAGATCATCTGCGTGTGTGACATCCCCGTGGTTAAAGCCTACAGCCCCACCAGGGGGGAGTGGAAGAGGCTGGGGGACATTCCCATCGACAGCCGGGCTCTGAATTACCAGGTGATCCAACACAACAACAAGCTGCTCCTCCTCACTCAGACTTTACTGCAGCACAACAAGAACAGGGTCCTCATTCACGAATACGATCCTGCTCGAGACACGTGGAAGAGCATCATGGCAGTGTATGTGTCCACCCTGGGCCCTGTGTGCGTTTCAACACGCGTGTACCCAGCATGCCTGGGCTCTGCTCACAGCTTTTCCACAGAGGAGGACGACGACAGCGGCTCCAGTGCCGACTGGGACTTGGATGGTTTGACGGACGCGGACTCTGATTCTGGCAGCTCGAGCTCGTTCTCAGATGAGAACTGGTGACGTGTGTTACAGGGTTATAAAACCACTAAGTACTTCTTTCTAAAATATTTCATTTTTACTGGGTGTGTTTTTTTCTGTCACAGCATTAAGCTGGTGGTGATCAGCAGAAATCTTTGCCTCCGTTCGGTTAGAACAATAAAACCTTTATCAAAATAAGCGACGAACACTTGACAGTTGTGCCATGTACTGCTAAAAACACATCAAACATGTGGAGGTCACTTCAAAACATCTGGATCTTGTTCTCTTCATGCTTTGGGCTTCATTGCAGGTTGAACAACAAGGTTAAATATTTCATCTCGTCTGAGTCGTAACATAATTTTTTTTACTGTAGCTGCTGAAATTGATCCATTTTAAATATCATTATACTGTCGTCTGTGTTCATTTGACTCCAGTCTGTAGATTTAAAAAGAAAAAGAGGTTTTTAAAAAATAAAAGCACTGATCCATTTCAAGGGTAGAAAGATGAACGTTTTACTGTGACATCGTTTAATAAAAATCACCCGTGGAGAGAGAAGTGAATAAATTATCCCTGCTTTTTCTCTTGACATATTTACATTTATTTTTATTTTTTAATATTTAAGCTCAAATTTCTGATAAGACAAAGAATAAATAATGGGCTTAACAAAACACAGAGGTGTTTTATATATACTTATATATATATATTACAAACATTACCAGAATGTTCTTTTTACATACTTTCTGTTTAAGAAACGTTAGATTTATCCCTCTTTTAATTTGAAAAGTCCACATGTTTTGGGTTTTTCTCCCTCAGCTGTGGAAGATGCTACAGAATATAATGCACATGAAGTTGGTGACTAAGACCTGAAATCATTGGAGCCTTTTTAACGATTTAACAGTCTTATTATCAATTTGAATGTGCAGTAACGAGCTTCAGATCGGTACAGAATTCTGACGGATTTATTTTTCTTTTACATAAAACACAATGATCAAAAACAAGGATTCAGGATTTATTTTTTATGCTGATGATCAGTGTTTATAACGAACACAATAGAGGCTTTATTGACATTTATCGAAACCATCTGGGTGTATTTTTGTTGTGCTAATATGTAAGTTAATATTAGAAATGGAGATCCATCTGTGTTTGGGCGTGTTTCAGTGGTGATGAGTCGTCGCTTGTTTTTCTCATTTGTTGTAAAGCTGTTGAGAAGTCGCTGCCATGCATCAAGTGACCTCCTACATTCAGTTTGCAACATCAACTGAGAAAGAATTTTTTATCTCGCACCTCTCTATCGTTTAAAAATGCAGCGTATAGAATCTAAAACTGAGTCCTGATCAATAGAATGATCAAAGAAACTGCACAACCTCAAAATCCAGTCCAGAAGGTTAGAGGTTTAGTGTGTGTGTGTGTGTGTGAGAGAAGGAAAGAGCAACCTCAGTATAGAGACCTTTGGTTGTACGTGTCTAAATAAAAATTCATGTCTGATACTTGAATTTATTTTGGTGTGTATTGTGTCACATTCCTACAGAACAGAGTGACAGACCTGTGAATCCTGTCCGCTTGGTAAAAATTACATTTCTTTTTAATTATTCTGTAGTACTTTATTTGCAAAAAAAAAAGAGATTATTATGGTGTTTATTGGAAGTCTACAAACACCCAGTTTTTGAGAAATAGAACATTCAATGTGCAATTTAAAAGATTTTCTTCTTAATAAAACTTTTTTAACTGCCATGACCAAACGTATGTAGTATGTTTTTAATGGATTAAACACATGATTTCATACAACAATTTTAAAGCAATTTAAATAAACAGAATTGTTATTAATAAATAGTTTATACGACAGACACAAAGGAAGTGAATGTTCCACTTCATACTTTTTTATTATCTGGCAAAATCAAACAAGATTTTTTATTGTTTTTTGAAAGACACATTTGATACAAATTTAAAACTTAGAAATTAAACAAGCCAGTGAAGGTATTTTTCATATGTTTACAAGTAAATTCCAAAACAATATAACACAAAAGACATTTGGAAAACTATTTTTTATTTTTTTATTTTACTGAATAATCTACTTCTTTCAACATGTAAATAAAACAAAACACTCAAAAGTCTCAATAAACATTTAAATACAAATATCAAAATGTGGATGTTTATTTTCACTTATTGCGCTAACATTTTATTTTTAATGCTTTATGTTTTCAGATGTTGAAGATTTTGTTAGAGATTTTCCACATTTCCCTTCCTTTGCAGCGACATCTCGCGGTGATTGTGTTCTATTCTCGCGATATTTCACCGTAGGACCATCTTCCAGACCGGGACACCATGAACAACAAAACACCGGAGGTTCTGGACACAATTTTTGGTCCAGATGACTCTTCGGGGCTCTTTTCTCCTCATGAATACGGAGATGCAAAAGCTCGAATTTTGAAGATAATCGTGATCGGAGATTCAAACGTGGGGAAAACGTGTCTGACGTACCGGTTCTGCGGCGGAACCTTCCTGAAGAACCCGGAGGCAACAATCGGGGTGGATTTCAGGGAGAGGACGGTGGAGCTGGATGGAGAGAAGATCAAGGTGAGCAGAGTTACAGGTTACAAAGCCAAATTTCTGTCTCCAGGTAATGCAGCGTCTCATAATGTCCCCCAACAAAACCTGTCCTTTAAAATGACTCGCCATATGTTTCCACTGATTGTTTATTTAGATCGATTTTATAAACTAAGCAGCTTTAGAAAGTAGAAATGAAAGACAAACTGTCTGTTGTTCCATTTTCTGCATTTTTAGGTTTTTTAATTTCTAATTGGGATTTAAATAAGAGTTTAAATGGAAACAGCTGATTGATCAAACAGAATGTTTCTGAGTTTCTATTTCATATACTATTAATAATATATACATTAAATTTATATACATGTGTTATTTCTAATGTTAATTACAGATTGTTTTCTTCTTTTAGGGATCTGAAATCAGGTTCAGAACCTGTTTACATTTGATTTGTCATTAGAGGAAAAAGCACCTAAATATGCTTTTGAACAAAGATGCACAAAAGCAGCATTTATAGATGAAATATTTGATGGTTTATTTGTTGAGAAAGTAACTGAATGTCTTTATCTGTTAAAGATGTTTGATTCTGGTTCTGCTCGTGTTGCAGCTGCAGGTTTGGGACACAGCAGGTCAGGAGCGTTTCAGGAAGAGCATGGTGGAGCACTACTACCGCAGCGTTCACGCTGTCATCTTCGTGTACGACATGACCAGCCGCCCATCCTTTGACAGCATCCCTGAGTGGATCGACGAATGCAGCCGACACGCCGTGGGGCCCCTGGTGCCTCGCATCTTGGTTGGAAATAAGTGTGACCTGAGGGAAAGTCGGCAGGTGCCCACATCAACTGCTCAGTGTCTCGCCGACGGCTACAACTTCCCTCTGTTTGAGACTTCAGCCAAGGACCCCGCTGAGAAAGAACACATCGACGCCATCTTTCTGACTCTAGCTTACAGGTTGAAGAGCCACAAGCCTCTGAGACTAAAGCAGCCGAGCGAGAGCAGTCTCAGAGAACAGTGGAACCAGAAAGAGCAGGACACAACATCCTGTCAGTGCTGAGGTCACCTGCGTCCTCACAGAAGCAGCTGCAGCCAGATGCTGATGATGGTGCTGATGGGGAAAAATGGGAAAAAAAGACTTAAATTGATCATTCTGTGTTAAAAAACACTATGTTAATCCAATGTTTCTGTAAAATGGAGAAAAAGAGAGAGTGTGTGTGTGTGTGTGTGTGTGTGTGTGTGTGTGTGTGTGTGTGTGTGTGTGTGTGTGTGTGTGTGTGGCAGGTATTTGCACTTTAAGTGAAATGATAATCACTACAATCATCACAGGCCTTACAGGATTATCCACAACCTGCAATTCACACAACAGACATAAATTCAGATGAAAAAAAGTTGTTTACAACAAGAAACAGAAAATGCAAACAAATGAAACTGTGAAGAGAATCATAGAGATTTTTTTAATTACATTTAGAAAAACTGCAGTTTGTGTTTTTGTGGTTCTCCTGATGGTTTTGTTTGGTTGTTGTGTTTGTTATGTCGACTTGGCATGAAGATGTGTTAAAGTGTAGCTGTCTTTAAAGACAAAATCCACTGTTTATTTGCTAAACATGTTTGAATATAAACTCTTTAAGCCATGATATAAAGAGTAAATCAAACTGATTCTGCTGCATGTTTACAGCAACGCAGTTTATATCATAAAAAATAACTGACCATGAAATGCTTCAGGTTTATAAAAATATGTTTTATCTGTGTCTTGTATGTGTACATTTGAATGAATGTAATGATAGCTGTTGATATATCAGGCAACTAATAATATTTATTATAATGTTGTTATCACCAAGTCGTTATTTATTCAATAAAGACTTGGTTAAATGGGTAAAAATCTGTTTCATGAAACGACACCTTATCTATAGATGAAGACTGAGTGCAATTAAAAGATCCAGAAAGTTATTCATTAGATTTTATGGTGGAAACATTTTCCGATTTTTGACCTGATTTTAGCGGCGACCAGTGGACAATTTCCGCTTATGAGGCGTTAAAGGACCTCGTAAAAACGTGTCTCATCTGAAAGCTAACAGTTCATCCTTCAGAGAAAATAATGTTAAGAAATCATTTGGAAACTTTGAATACTTATTGTAATCTGCAAATATCAGATAAAGCGTTTTAATACAATGACTGTGGAATTGTGATGATTTCACGCCTCTTTTCCTCTGTCAACCAGCTGCGTTCTATTTTTTACCATCTTTTTTTTCCGTACCTGAAAGCAGCACAATAACCAGGTTGTCTGTATTCTCCACACGGCGTCGGCGTCTCTCTGCGTCCATGGTAACACTTTTCTCAACCCTGGACCGCTAATAAAAACCCACCCGTCTGCCAACTGCTTTTCGTGCAGGTAAATAATGATTTCAAAATATGTTGTTAAACATATAAAGCACGTGAGCGGTGGTTTGTTTTCGTTTGTTTACTCACTTGACACGCGATTCGACGTCTGTCTGCGGCATGATGGCCGCAGGCTAGTTAAACGCTAACGTCGGTAACATAACAGGCTGTAAATGAGTAAATGAGCTCATTGTAGTTGTGGGTTTATTTCTCGGCGTGGTGAACTGCTCTGTCATATCAATGGCTGTTAAAAGTCAGTGTTCCTGACACCAGCAGCTAGCTTAACACACGATGTAGCAATTTAATTCACTTAATTCGAGGCAGTTGCTGACGTACATATACATTTAATCCCCTGCTACATTTTGGAGATTTAATAAAAGATGGTAGCATTAGATTAACTTTCCAAAGACTAGCCTGTTTTATCCAGGTCTCTGTGCACGTTTTTTGCTCCTTGTTTCTCAGCATGAGTTTGGCTGAAATATGTGACAACGCCAAAAAGGGTCGAGAGTATGCCCTGCTGGGAAACTATGACTCCTCCATTGTGTACTACCAGGGCGTCATTCAGCAGATCCAGAAACACTGTCAGTCCCTCAGAGACCCAGCACTTAAAGTCAAATGGCAACAGGTGAGCCCCTCCCCACAAAAACAACAATAAACACACCTGACCTGTTTTATTTTACATGGATCACAGATGATTAGAAACATCCTGGATTTTGATCTTTTGCTTAATCATTTGTCTGATTGTCAGTTTTGACACAGTCCAAGTCATGGATGGTTTTATAGGATAAACAGTTTGTCTGTCTGAGAGTGTCAGACATGATCATATCAAAAATGATCATTCTAAAGACCACAAGACGATCAACAGATACTTTGACAGACTTTTTTTGACTCTGTGGAACGTTTCCAAGGAGTTTTACTTCCGTTTGTGGCACCTAGAAGAAACTCAGTGAGAAAGTGTTGAATGAAAAATAATTAAAACAAAAACTTCATCTTGTTTCTGGGCTAATCTGCACCAGGTTATTTATGTGTAACAAGATGCAGCAAAGCACGGCGGTGTAGTTATTATGATGAGCTACTTTACTGAACCTGAAACTGAAGAACTCTGTAGATGTTTTATGGATGAGCTGCATATTTCTCTGTGATTCATCTTTGTCTCTTCTTCGCCTTGTGCGTGAGCAGCTCAGTCAGGAACTGACGGAGGAGTACGAGCAGGTGAAGGGCATCATGGGAACACTTGAGAGCTTCAAGTCGGAGAGACCTGTTGACGTCCTCGTCCCTCAGCCGGAGGAGCGCCCTGAGGACCCAGTGGTTTGGCCCCCACCCATCCCAGCAGAACACAGGTGGGTGTAGCTGGTACAACACGGGGGAGTGGGGGTGTTTTCACTTTGCATCAAGAAAATTATAATTATCAGTTTAAAATAAATGTAACGTTTACTGACTTTTAGCATCTGCAAGTTTTTAATAAATATTGAAATAATTCTTCCGTTTTTGTGTGTGATTGCAGTTAAATTAACAATGTAAAGAAAACCAGCCACCTCTGGGCCTGTTTGGACCCTTTGATGCTTTATTCATTAAAAACAAACTTCCTGTCTGGATTTATAGAGTTCAGCGACCAGCTGTGGTTCCATAACTCTTTTGATTAGTAGTTTCGGGTGAGCTGACAGTTAATGATATTCAGCTAAGCAAAATGACTGTAAGGAAGCACTCTGAACTCCAAAGAGTCAGATTTTGCATAATTGGTTTTATCTGTACGTGCACAATGTGCACAAACAGAAAACCTTTACAGAGAACTTGCAGAGCTGGTTTAATATGTGGAAACACCAGCTGTGATTTTACCAGAGTTTGACCATCCGAAACGAGTTTCTGCTGTTACTCGTCTGCATATCTGTTCTAGGAATCCTGTCCCAGTGAAGCGGCCTAACAGTGGCGTGAAGCAGCAGAAGAAGGATTCTCCTGGTCTGCAGCACCGGGGTGGAGTACCAGGAGGCCGCGCTCAGGCCAATCAGAAAGCAGCAGGGATCCGAGATGCTCGGGGCTCAAAGGCTAAAGACGATAAGGTCAGACAGTTGATGGGATGTTTAGTAACAGATAGATTGAGGATTTTCTTAATTTATTTAAAAAGTCAGTTTTTCCCTTCCAACAGGGAAAGAAAGTGGATGGACAGACAGACGCAGAACAGAAGAAGTTTGATGGTACGGGATATGACAGCGACTTGGTGGACTCGCTGGAGAGAGATATCGTGTCTCGTAACCCGAACATACACTGGTATGAAGACACGCCCACTCACTTTCATATGCCTTTGTACATTCTGGTACATGAGTTGATTATTAACAGTAATTATTTTGTATTTCTTGCTGATTTTTCTGGGTTATACATAGGGATGATATCGCTGATCTGGAAGATGCGAAAAAGCTGCTGAGAGAAGCTGTGGTCCTGCCCATGTGGATGCCGGACTTCTTCAAGGGGATCCGCCGGCCGTGGAAGGTAAACAGGAAGTGTTTAATCCTTGTGTGAGTCATAAATCCCAGAACGACAGAGAAGATTTCACGTGTAAACTGCCAGCTGTTTTTAACCAAGTTAAATAGTTTTTCCTCTGCATCATCATCTGAGTGTCTGTTGAGCCTTGTCACATGAGGACTGGTTCCCCTCAGGCCCACCATGTGAGAGTCTTTACAGCATAGACGCAGAACAGAAAATGAAGAATTAAAGATCAAAAAACTGTTCATATTGAAGTGTCTGATGGAATAAAGTTTTTGCCTCAGGGCGTGTTAATGGTCGGCCCACCGGGAACCGGGAAGACCATGTTAGCCAAAGCTGTGGCCACGGAGTGCGGGACCACCTTCTTCAATGTGTCCTCCTCCACACTCACCTCCAAATACAGAGGCGAGTCCGAAAAACTGGTGCGCCTGCTGTTTGAAATGGTGAGTGTTCGAGTATTTAGGTATTTAAGTCAGATTACATTGTGCGTTTGAAGAAAAAGCATTTTGTGTTTTTCCCTCCCAGGCCAGGTTTTACGCTCCAACAACTATATTTATAGATGAAATTGACTCCATCTGTGGCAGAAGAGGAAAATCTGATGAACATGAAGCCAGCCGTCGGGTCAAATCAGAGCTTCTGATACAGATGGATGGTCAGTGGGAGACAGATTGGGGGTGGGGTCAAATGTCTGTAAACCTCTGAATAAAAAGATAAACTCTATCAGAGTCTGTTAAAGTGCTTTATCAGATAAATCAGCTGTTATTTATTTCTTTGTTTCAGTACAGTTTTGTGTGGTTTCCAGGTGTGGGGGGTGCGCTGGAAAACGATGACCCATCCAAAATGGTGATGGTCCTCGCTGCCACCAACTTCCCCTGGGACATAGACGAGGCGTTGCGACGACGGCTGGAGAAGCGGATCTACATCCCCCTCCCTACAGGTGAGTCCCGTCATCCTGAAAACAAGATAATTCTGTATTGATCCCGACTTGTTCATCCGAGTGTTTATTTACTCTTCTGATTTAATTATAGAACATAAGAACTTCCTCCTTCTGAGTTGAGTCACACTTATATCTAATCACAGGCGTGTTGTTTGTTTGTAGCTGTGGGCCGTGCAGAGCTGCTAAAGATCAACCTGAGGGAGGTGGAGCTGGCTCCTGATGTTGACCTGGACTTGATAGCAGAGAAGATAGAGGGCTACTCGGGCGCTGACATCACCAACGTCTGCAGGTTTGTCTGTCTCATCCTCTTTATATTCACTGCTTCATTTCTTTGTTGACCTCGAATGTTCTAGCTGCACGTTTCGGGAATCCTCCAATCACGCGTCTCAATTTTCCTTCTTATTAAAAAAACAATAACAACAACCACTTTATTTCTTTATTTTACCATCACAATCCAAAAGCTCCATGCTACCCTGCATTTAATATAATAATATGATATTTTTCCTATTTCCTATCTGCATTTAACCCATCCTCACCGTGAGGTGAGGAGCAGAGGGCAGCCATCTTGTATGGCGTCCAGGAAAAGTTGCAGATTCAGTATCTTGCCCAAGGGTACTTCGGCAGGTACCCTCTTGCTGGGACTTGGGATCAAGCTCCGGTCTCCGGATCGGAGGATGACTTCCTTCCAGATAGACTACGGCCGCCACGAGGCAGCGGCGGGTTCAGGTTCTTCTTCTAAGGACCCAGAATTTCTTTTACTCATTCAATCTGGTCCTGATGCAGAGTTCTGTTGGGTTTTTCAAAAGCTTCTTTTTTTAAAACTTTGCCTGGAAAATGGGCTGCTGTGTTTGGTTTAGACACTTAATGTAGAATTCTACAGAACACACACTCTCTCTGTGTGTCTCTCTCTCTCGCTCTCTCTCGCTCTCTCTCTCTCTCTCTCTCTCTCTCTCTCTCCTTCCTGATTTATCAGGTTTGCGGTTGTTAAAACAGGCGAAAACCTCTCAGCAACCGCAAAAACGAGCAGCAGGTGATTTAACGACGCGCAGGTAAAATTGCGCTTGTTAAAGCTGCTATACTTAATTTGCATAACAAATTAGCTTAACATATTTTTTTCCATGCCCATTGATAACGTTTTAACACAGCATGGAGAAAAATATGTTGTGAAGATTAAAAAAAATTAATAAATAAAAAATAATTAAGTGGTTCTCCCGTATTTGTCTAAAAACCTTAACCAATGAAATGGTTCGGTCCGAAAGTAATGATTGGACAGTCTCTCCAGTCATACGGACTTCTGCATTTATTTGGCTTCTGTGCTCCTAAAAAACTGAGACATATTACCGCAGCACACCTGCTGGGAGTGATCGCCGCTCTACCGTGTCACAGCAGGAGAAACAGCCGCCGGCAGGTTCCGCGTCAGGTTCAGGACAAAGTAACAATTAATGTCAGTTGTTCGTTGTTATATTGTTTTTACTTACCGGTGATTCCGCCATGTTACGGTACTTGAATGAACTGCAGACCAGCGTCTTGCACTCGGTCGTCTTCTGGGGCTATGCGTGTTTCCTAACCGGGGAGGGCGTGGCTTAGGAATTCTACCAGACGGGAGGAGCTGAGAGTTCTGTGACTTTGTTGACAGTCTAAGCTAGGCAAACTGAAACCAGCTATATCAGCTTTAAACCTGCAGCTAGACGCGCAAAATCCTTTTAGTGCTTTTGCCCTTGATGAATACTTAATGAGGGCGTTTCTGTCAGAAGATGCAAAATATTGGGAGAACATGTAAATAAGTGGAGGTTCCAGGGACAGTTTGATTTATCAAATCTGAAACTGTTTGCAGCTTCTAATTATGCACCTAAATTTACCGCTTTTGAAAAGCATGTCTTAACTTGGAGCAGGTTTTGCAGCTGTTGTTGTGATGAGGAGATGGAGGAGGAAGAAGAGGATCCAAACCACACAGACCGGTGAAGAGAATCAGCCCAGCGCTGCAGGACAGCAGACACTCAGCACTTTGTCATCCTTAAACTTTTTTTTTATTTAATAACACAAGACAAAAAAATATCAATATGAGTTTTTGAAAAATAAAAAAATAGTTGTCGCACGATTTTAGTTTATTTTAATTAAAGCTGAATGATTCCTGTCGTTACTGTCGTTTGCGTCCTTCTTGCACTCGCAAGGAAATAGCGCCCGCAAACTCCTCATTTAAATATTGCTGTTTGTTCATTTTATCAATTGTGCAAGCAATGTTAGTAGATCACCTGAAAACCAGGCGCACGCCCTTGGCGCAAAACTTTTGCTGCACAAGCAATTTCACGCTCTTTATCTGGAATGTTGATAAATCAGGTCTGTTACAGGATTCAGTTTCTTGATGTGAGGAAACATTTTAGTCATGTGGGGAATGACAGAACCTCCTCACTGACTCACGTTGCTTTGTCGACCTTGGATGAGTGTTTCACCCACGAACAGCCTGCAGCATTTCATCACGTTAGCAGCTCCGTCCTTCTTCTGTGCAGTTTTAACTCTCTAAGTAGAGAATTCTGAACAGAGGAAATTCTGCATCATTGTGAGCGATGACTAACGTTCTCCCGTCTGCTTCCGCATCAGAGATGCATCCATGATGGCCATGCGCCGCCGGATCCAAGGCCTGAGCCCCGAGGAGATCCGAGCCCTGTCCAAGGACGAGCTGCAGATGCCTGTCACCGTGGAGGACTTCACTCTGACTCTGAAGAAAATCTCCAAATCCGTCTCTGCTGCAGATCTGGAGAAATACGAAGCCTGGATGGCCGAGTTTGGGTCAGTGTAACGTGGACTCTGTAGGCGAGGAACTTCAGAAGGCCGGTGAAGATTCTAAACATAAACATCTCAAAAACAGCAACTGTTTACCGTAAAATGTCGCAAAATATTCAGAAGCAGGAATGAAAAACTTTTTCTCATGTCAGGCCTCTTTCAGACACGAGTTTATTCTCTTAAATGACGTTATTTTTCATTTCAATTTGTGTAATTAAGAATTAAAAGAGAGGATTTGTAAAATAAGCAGCTGTGTAACTTTTATTCAGAGGCTTCTAACCAGTTTCAGATTCTGCTGACAGAAATCTGAGTGATTGTACCCAAAGTTGTTCCTTCAGATTGTTTTCTAACTGAGAAGTGTTTACCTGAGCAGGTACCATGTTGATCTGAACATGTCTTAATGAATCTTCTGCTGTATCTTTTGGACATTCAAGCACTTTAAATGTTTGTTTTTGAGGAGTTGCTGTATTAACTACTGACTGAACACTTGAATTTTAATGTCACACAACTGTTTTTGTTTTTATTGGTTTTAATATTTTCGATCTTTTCAGAGAAACGAACAGCTGAAGGATGTGACTGTCAAATTGTTGACTTTTTCCCCTTTTTAAAATAATTTAAATAAAACTTTTAATGCTGCTCTTTTAACCTTGTCAATGTTATTTTATGAAACTGATGCACTCGACATATAATATATGAACAGTTCGATAAATACAATAAAGGAGGAACAAACATTTCTTTAAATTTTATCTTGAGATTTAAAGCCACTTATGATTCTGCTTGTTATATTTGTTGATGAGTAATTTCTTAATACAGATTTCTAAAGTAATTTTCAGTAAATATTTTAAGATTTGGGGAGTTTTTGAGGCTGTTGGAGCATTAAATGTGTATTTAGGTTAAATCTCAGCTTGCTGATTTTCTTTCGGAGCTACAGCTTTTTGAAAAGAGCTTGAAATAAAATAAACGCACCTTGTGTGGGACGGGAGCATCTCCAACATCCTGCATCACCTGTTTGTTTAACAACACTGTGCTTCTGCTCGACAGCTCAGAGTCTTCTGTGCTGTTGAATTAATCATCTCACAGGTTGGCAAATTAAATCAGGACTTGCGAGGTCAGCTGATCAGCCGCCTGTACGTCTGAGTAACGAGGTTGTTTCTCCCAAACAGTAACCTACAGTTTAACATCAAATGCTCTGACAGATGTGCAGCAGACTGGTGTCTCGTTCACTGATGCTCACGCCATGTTCACGGCTGCAGCCTTTAATGTTCCACATATAAAACTCCTTTTGTTTATTTGTTTTTCTGGACAGGATAACCTGAAAAGTTCCCAACCAATATGAATGAAGTTTCTAGACAAATTCACACAGACTTTATTGTCCCTGAAGGTAAATGAGATGTTGGAGTTACTCAGTGTTTCTTCAGAGAGTCATTCTAGAGCACAGGTGTCAAACTCCAGGCCTTCGAGGGCCACTATCCTACATGTTTCTAATGTTTCCCTGCTTCTACACACCTGATAAAGATAAATGGATCATTAACGAGCTTCTGTAGGATTTGCTGAAATGCAGAGGATTTGAATCAGGTGTGTAGAAACAGGGAAACATCTAAAACATGCAGGATAGTGGCCCTCGAGGCCTGGACCTTGACACCCCTGTTCTAGATGGTTCTAGCTGTGACCAGCATCCATCCATCCGTCCGTACATACGTCCATCTGTCCATCCGGCCGTATATACGAACCGTATACACACACACACACAAGTTTGTTTTGGTATCCTTATGGGGACCGTCCATTGACTTCCATTGATTTTAGTAACTAGATTTATACCTAACCCAAACCCTTTTCCTAACCTTAACCATTACTGATCTATAACTAACCCTAAGACTAACTAAAACTCTATTCACACCATACCTATAAACCTAACACCTAACCCTAAAAAGGGGGGTCCCCCATATGGGGCCCAGGCTTCGGTCCCCACAAGAACCCTCGGACCCCAGAAGGATAGTAAATATCTCAAAACTGGTCCTCAGTAGGGTAGAAATACAAGAACACACTTACACACACACACACACATATTCAGCATGTGTGCATAGTTTTCAGGTTCAGATTTAGATTCGGATCACTTTACTGTCGTTCAATCAGTGTAGATAAATTGCTGAATGAAATTACGAGCACGGGGCTCAAATACATAGCAACAATAAATAAAAACAGAAAAGTTAAATTATAGTAGGGTGATAAATAATTAGGGATGCCTATGAGAACACGGAGAATAAACTTTCAAAAAGTTTACAAGAGAGACTGCATATACATACTGTATGTTTATGCTTATGTACAAGTACACATCTGCAGTCATACATAAACATGCACAGAGATATATGTGGACTGATGGATCTGTTTATGTGGAGTGACTTGATGGCAGCAGAGTGAAACCTGTTCTGGAGCCTGACTGTCCCACACTGCAGGCTGCGGTACCTTCTGCCTGAAAGCAGGAGGTGGAACGGAGTGTTACATTGATGAGTTACGTCCTCTGTGATTCTAATCCTCGAGACGTTGTTATTCATATTTATTTCAACACCCCAGCGTAGAGTTAAATAGTCTGTGTAACAAACTTTAATTCCCCTTTTTTGTGGAAGCTTTTGTCAGTGTATCATAATTATAAGACATTTTTTGTTGTAACAAAAACTTGTGATTTACTCTCTTGTAAAACCAGATTAGTGTGTTTTAATTTGTAAGTTCCACTGTTTTCTGCCGACACAGAGTTAAATGAGAAATAGATCAATATGTTATTAAATAAAACACATTAATCAGAGGTTCCTTCTGCAGAACACAGGGTCTCATCCAGGCAGCTCGAGACCGGGTTGGGATTCTGATCACATTCTGAATCCACCTCTGAAACATGGTGTATTTGTGACCAGTTTCCCAGCAGCGTGTTTGATGATGGTGAAGCCTGCTGGCTGACAGCGACGCCGTGCGGCCGCATCAGGAGAAGAGGCGCACCGCGACGCGACGCACAGACGTTTTCTGGGATTTTTATCCAGCTCTCATTGTCATCAACACACAGACTCTAACAGAGGTCCAGAATGGAGACCAAACCGGTCATCACCTGCCTTAAAACGCTGCTCATCGTTTACTCCTTCGTGTTTTGGGTAAGAATCTTCTCCTTTTCTTTTTGAGCAGCCCTGCAGAGAAGCGATGGCGGCGGCGGCGCGCGGATGGTTCCGTGTTTTTGTTGTGCGCGATGAAAGGGTGGCAGCATCATCGACGGATTCATGTTGTTCGTTGATGAAATGATCGACTGAGATGCATAAACGCCGCTGCTTTCGGCGTTTACACATCGAAACGTTATCGTGTGGCAGCATCTTATATAACGGGGTTGCGCGTGTTTTGGCAGCTGATGGGCGTCAGTGCGTGGACGCATACATCGTAGCATCATGGTCGTTGTGAGGATGTTAACAAGGATAAAGTCCTGATGAGTTTAAGGCCTGTGGTCTGTGACAGGCCTGTTTAAAGACAGATTCGGTGCATTTCGGGCTGCCGCGTCTTAAAGCGTCCCTGCAGATCGGACACAGTGGAGGAATGTAACATCATGAAAGTATCCGAGTATTTTCTTACCTAACTCCATCTCATAAGGAAACACGCATGCATCAGATAGGGATTGTTTGCACAAACAAATCAGATTATCAGGCCAACATTTCTATTTTTTACCATGATGAATTAACGAATATGCCAAATATTGTTCAAACTAATATGAAATAGATCATTTCTGCAACATCTACCTTTACAGGCCTATATATAAAATGTAAATGCAGAAAAGTGAGGTTTTATAACCTGTTCTGGATTTGAATGCAATATAAACTGATAAATCCAGTCAAAGATGCAGATGCAACCTTCTATCAGTTCAAGTGAAAGTAAAAGCTCTGTCAGCATCGACATGATGTTATTATAATTATCCCTGAAGGGATTATTCATGTGTTTTATTGCTGACAGCACTACTTGAAGCCTGTTAGCTGCTTCATCTGACTGCATGTAGCCTAATTTAATCGACAGAAGTGTTCAAAATCAAAATGGTCGAGTTTTCTGACGGTTCAAAGTGCCTTTAAGTTTGTATCCAGAAACACTAGAAGTGTATAAATATAATACAGAATTGACCTGCAATGAATGTTTACATGTTTTTTGTTTCTTTCAACAAAATGATTTAATCTTTCATTTTTAAATGAGTTTTGTGTTACAATACCTGAAATATTTTCATCGTAATCGGAATCTTTCTCTGCTTAAACATTAAAAACAGGATCTACTGGAAAGCAGCGTAAGTAACAGGTTTTTTACTGAGGGAATTGTAGGTTTTCCTTCATAAATGTTTCAGTAATTATATAGTTATTAACTATTTATTGTGTTTTTTCACTTAGGAAAGAAAAAGTTTGCTAGATTTTTTTTTTATTTCCCTTAATTCCTTTTTTTTTTTTTATACAGTGCCAGTGTTATACAAGATGGACTAACACTTCCTGTGTTTGTAGATGAAAATGTGCTCATCCCTCTTTGTTGCTGTGTTACAGATGGATTAAAGGAACAAGGCACAGCCTTCAGTAATGTACAGACAACACAGCACTAAAAAATTAATTTTACTTTCCCAGAACTCAAGCTCAAAAATTACAAATTGAAAAATTATATTGAAATTTTGTACTCAAAACAAGCTGCTGTAAGTTACAAATACTTCAACATGTTATTCAAATGGAATAAATACAAACAGACACTATTGTTCCAAAAATAAGAAGCTAATATGTTGATATTAGACAACCAGTTTGGTTGTCCAGTCCTCTTTTTGCACTGCAGACATGTACTGATGTTGCAACATGAGATGTTATATTTAGTCTTGGTAAAATGCTCTGCGTGACAGCTTCAGGTTTCAGGTGGTCAGAGTGCAGACGTGTCCCACTGCTCAGTGGCTCTCTGAAAACCCCCGAGGGCAAAAGAGAGAGAGAGAGAGCGCTTGCACTTGGTTCGAGGTGGGAGAGATGTCTCGGTGTCAGGCCTCGCTTTCACTGTCAGCAGCTTGTCGTGTCAAATAATGTCTCCAGCGAGAAGAAGAAATGTGTCACCATACGGAAGGACACACAGGAGCGCAGAGCAGGTGGTGGAGTCTGCTCAGTATCCTCACAAGCCGACTTCATCATTGAACCTTCTGTTTCTTTATTACACCGAGGGAGGTGAAGGAAAGCAGGCGGGGGGTGGGGACGTCGCTTTTAAATAGTGTGCCGTTACCACGGCGGCTGACGGGCTGTTTTGAATGAGGAGTAGTGTGGGCCTCCCTAAGGGTGCAAGCGAGGGCGTCTCAGTCTGAATATTACATGAGACTTGATATCCTCATGAAGACTTACGCAATGATACAATGGTTTTATATTCAACATCAGCAGCTGTTCAGGGTTCAGACAGTTTGTTGACATAAACAGGAAATAAATCAGGACTTTTAAATTGTTCCTAGACACCAAACACATAAACCCCTCAGACAGCAGAAGAACCACAAACTCAAAAGTATAAAGTTTAGACATTTTACTTACAGCAGCCCAACACTCACTGAATAAGACATTAAAAATGAGATATTATAATAATATAATATAACAGATAACAAAATCACATGTTGATTTTCCCACCAAGGTGGTTCTGAAGCAGCACACATGCAGATCAGAATTTATTACATCAGACCTTATCCATAAAGCAGGACTCCCTAATAGAGGTCTACTCACATAAAGCAGAAACTCCTTCATAGTTTCTACAGATCAAAGGATACTTTTCTACTTTTATCATTGGAAAGACTTGTTCATGTCTCTCTTGCACTAAAAAAAAATAACACTCAGATATTTACATGTTAGAGTAAATAATAAAATCATGATGAGAATAAATATGTTTTTCTTACATTAGCTTTCTGGAATCAAAACACACAGAAAACCCTGCACACCACTGAAAAGCAGTTTATACATAAGAGTAAATAACTTTTCATGTACACTGGTGAAAACCTCTCATGCACACTATTAAAATCCGATTCTAGTGAAATTTTGTCATGCACACACATTAATAAAGCGTGTGCATGAAAGTGTGAGTGTGAAGTTTTTCATAAAATGTTTGCGTCAGTGTGAATAAGATGTTTTATTATTGTGCATTAAAGGGTTTGACTAGTGGGTGCAAGTATTTTAACTAGTGCATATAAAAGGATTTCATGAATGTGTGTGAGAGATGTTGATTTCACGTGTGTCTGCAAGCTAATTTGGAAACATGTCCATGTTCTCTGACATGATAGACTGTTCTGGCTTCTACAATCCCCGTTAAATAGAAATCATTACTGACAAATTGAATCATCTGGCTGCAGCCCTGTGGTTCACCTGGACATTGACCAAAAGGAGTTGATGGACTGCATGAAGGCGTATTAGATCATTTTATCCAAAAAGATTGGATGAAAAGAGAACACAGTAATATCTTAGTCAAATTGGATCTGTTCTCTGAGGCATTTCGAGAGTATCTGCTGATTTGGAGTTCAGGCTGGGGAAATTTTAGCTTAATCTACTTGCAAATGTCAGATTATGAAGATAAATTGATCAAAATGTCAATATTTATTGACAAACAGAATTATTCCCCGATGCTGTATAAGCTTATTACAGGCAATGCCACAAAGCTTTTGTAGCACAACTATTTTATAGTAATTTTGGATTTCAAATTGATTTTTGCAGTAATGAAGTACAAACATCACTTCATTACTGCCTGTTGTGACACAATGACGAACCTGAAGCGATAACAGAAACATTTAGTTTATTGATAATTCCGAAAATGAGTGAAGAATATATGTTTGTATGTATAACTCAATAGAAGTCAACTGATTTAGGGGTTTTATGGTGTTTTTATATTATAATTTTTTTGTTTCCCAGGGATATGAGAAGTCAAAATGCATGATAAGCGTGTGTTTGTGGTTGACATTGATTGGTCCATCCCACTGTGTGGCTTTATAAAGCAGGTCAGATGCTGGAGCTGTAGATTGCAAATGGACTCGTTTTCTTTTTTATTTAATTGAATCATAATAATATTGTCATGTGCTGTGAGGGCTCGGGGCAGGACCCAAGATGCAGGGCAACACGGGAACTCGAAAACTCAAAATTAATACTTTTAATAATAAAAATCAAAGGGCTGACAAGCAGCAAAAACACTTACATAAATTGATGACACGGGAGGAGAAACACACAGTACGTAAGACGACACTCCGACAACTCAAACAGAACTGACACACCCTTTTATACAGACACCACACAAAGGAAAGCAATCACACGAATGAAAAACACCTGGAGAAGAGAGGGAGAGGGAAACGAGCAACAGCTGAGACACAAGGAGAACTGGGAGCACAGAATATAAACACAAACCAGAAAATACACAAGAAACACAGGAGGACAAGAAAAACAACAAAACTCTCACTCAGAACATGAATCCTGACAAATATGTGAACCCCCTTTTGTTTCTTGCTCAGAAATGGAAATCTAAACAAAAGCAAGTGCAGGTATTGACAGGGATATTGAGTCCATTCAGTAGCGTAGGTTCGTTTTATTTCATCAAAACATTTGAGGATTTAGGATTTTATTCTACAGCTGATGCTGTTTTTAAAGATATTTGGTTATCATCATGTTTTCTTTTTAAAATATTACAGCCATTTTCCCTTTTTATCAAAGAGCTAAACATTTTCCTGTCTGGTTAAAGGTTAGTTAGCAACAAGCTCTGCTGCCTGGGCAGAAAAGGGAAAATGTGACAACAACACAAGCCGAAGTGTTTCCCATCATAGTTCAAAACACTGCAGCATTTCACAGTAATGTAAACATTTCAAGCAGGACCATGTCGTCAACATGATGTGGAAAAAGGAAAAGTTTTCTGCTGGAGTAGAAAGAGGGAGGAAGCATGCGGAACAAGAAGAGTCAGATCAGCATCATGTGGAGTTTCTCTGGAGACAGACTTCTTTCAAGGGAACTGATTTCAACCAGCCATTCTGTTCATTCCATGTTTGAACAAATGGCCGAGTTGGCGGGCGGGCGGCGGGGGGGGGGTTGGCGTTATGGAAAGCCAGTTTAAGGTCGGCAGGTTCAAAAGACTGCATCATGTGTTTGTAGCTTGTTTTCATGAAAATTAGCACTGAAAGGACTTGCAAAGCAACATAAATCTGGATGAACACGTTCTGAAAGGAACTAACCTATTTGGTACTTAGAACAGAATATGGATTTAGAACATTTGATACTGGGAACAATTAAGCCTGCTTCCCTCAAAGATTCAGACTTTAGTATAATGTTATTTATGGGATGCATCATAGGTGGACCACAGCTGCAAATCCTTACTTGGACCAATATGGTTGTGTGTCTTCATAATTTAGGTTTGTACAATTTCTGTATGAATCTAAACTAGAATAGAGTGTGAGTGGAAATACTCAGTGCAAACTGTAAGGTTTTACTGATAGGTAGCAGTAGTGAATCAAGGACTCTATACGAAGATGAATGACAAGTATCTTAAAGAGTAAGTCACCCCCTCCAAAATACATCCCCGCCTACAATCCCTGTTTTAAAAAATGCCCCAAAAGTAGGCGTTGTCTGGAGGACCAGCGCACACATGCACACAGATGAAAATGGAGGAAGCTGCTTCTGTGGACAAGTCGAGCAGCTCCGATCTCTTAGTGGTACGGTGTTGTTAGCCAGAGCTAACAAGTGCAGCTGCACGCGGCCGATGTACCTCATTGTCCACTGCATTAAATGTGTTTTGCAGAGTGGTGCCCAAGGTTAGCAGATCGCAAACATAACGGGCGTGGATCATGTAACCTAATCTTTCAAACCCAACGGCTCTGGGGGCGTGAGTTAAGTCAGAGCTGGTGATGTTCTTACCCTCTGCCACGCCGTCAGTCGCTTCAAATCCATTTTATAATTCTAAACTGAGGAGGGTGCAACAATCCCGATTTTAGCCAGAACATTAAGATTTGAATAAAGTTGCACTAAAATGCCAAAAATAATACCCAGACATGTAGACAACACTATATTAGACATTTATGTTACAGTTTCTTTGCAAAAAAGGGGATTTGGGGGGGGTGAGTTGCTCTTTAATGTTAACAGCATTGCCATGTTGTATGTCTGGAGTCCTGCGTGCTCACCTGAACACAATGATGGTGTTTAAACACCAAATAACCATCAACTATCAGAATGAGAATATTTTAACATGCAGCAGTGAGATAAAAACTAGTCAACAGAAATCAACACCTCATAAAAAATATCCTAAATAATAATAATAATAATATATGTATGTTATCTTATTGGTCAGCACTTTGGTCAACCCTGGTTGCTTTTAAATGTGCTTTATAAATAAACTTGACTTATTATTATTATTATTATTATTATTATTATTATTATTATTATTATTATTATTATTATTATATTTTATCTTATTGGTCAGCACTTTGGTCAACCCTGGTTGCTTTTAAATGTGCTTTATAAATAAACATGACTTATTATTATTATTATTATTATTATTATTATTATTACTCAGTTGTTTACATGTGGGTGGGACTTAAAACTTATACTGCAGCCAGCCACTAGAGGCTGGTTGGTTTCAGCTCACAAGTTACAGCTTTGGCCTAAATAAAGGAGACGTCTTCATGTGAGCAATTGCTACACAGACAAATCTATTATTGAACTGAACTGAATTGAGACAACTAATTAACTTTAATAGCAAAAAAATCATTTTCCCAGTCATTATTAATGATGTCATTAACCTGCACTGGCTGTTCGTCAGAGATTGGGAGTTAAGAGTAAAGTACTGAGAAGTGACGCAGATTGTTCCTTCAGGAGGCCCGACAGCTGCATGGCGAGCAGCCTCCTTCTAGATGTTAGCAGGATGAACTGGCCCTCGCTGGAGTCAGATCATCAGCAGCCGTTCACATAACCGCTCTCTTCCCAGCGCCAGCGAGACAAACCCAGCTGAGACACACAACGCTTCAGCTGCTTTGAACAACGTGCTCTTTTATCTGCAGCGTTCATTTGAAATGCTAAAAAGAGGCGCAACAGGAGGAAGCGTCTCGCCTCGAATCAAAGAGCTCCTTTGATTTGTCCTTCTTCCTTTTAGTCTCTCTCTCTCTCTCTCTCTGCGTGCAGCGAGCTCGAGCATATTCATAAAACAAGTGATTGGCATCTCGAACTCCAGATGATTTTGTGTCTTCTGTCTTCCGGCTCCTCCTCCTTACTCTAATTGCTCTCCTTTTTGTTCCACCTTGATCCTTTCCCTCCTCCTTTCCGTCATCGTGCTGGAAAAACACGACAGTTAAAATATCGCACAAGTGCAAAGATAAAAGGCCTCATTCCTGCTTTTATTCTCTTCCCTGTGTATCAAACTCTACAACCCCCAACCCTTTAGATAACAGGAGCCATCCTGCTTGCAGTTGGAGTATGGGGGAAGTTGATGCTGGGTCCCTTCATCTCCCTGATAGCTGACAACTCCACCAATGCCCCGTACGTCCTCATCGGCACCGGGACCGTCATCATCGTTTTTGGCCTGTTTGGATGCTTTGCCACCTGCAGGGGAAGCCCATGGATGCTCAAGCTGGTGAGGGAACTGTTAGGAGAATGAGAAGTGTTGTAGATGCTAATTAATTAGCCTCAAGTCACATGAGACACGAAATAATGGTTGACCTCTGTCTCCCTGGAGAGATGAGGAATCCAGTACAAGCTGCAGGGCACATTATTTGGTTAATGATACTTGAGCGTGTGGTTGTGAGTTTGTGTGTGTTCGCAGGTAATAACATTCATTTAAGGCCAAGGTTTTTCATGCTTCTCTCTATTTTTTAAATAGTACGCCATGTTTCTGTCACTCGTCTTCCTCGCTGAGTTAGTCGCAGGGATCTCTGGATTTGTGTTTCGCCATGAGGTCAGTATCACTTTGTCGCAACTTTTTTTTGTTTGTTTTATAAAAGATTATCTGTGCTAATTGCTTGAGTGTCTGTCGTTGCATATTTCAGATAAAGGGAACCTTTAGCAGGACGTACACCGACGCGGTCCAGAATTACAATGCCGAGGACGAGCCGAGCCGTGTCGTGGATAACTTGCAGCGCCGGGTGAGTGCTTGATGTTAAAATCAGACAAAGACTCAATGAGAGAAATGGTCCAAAGCCAGTAACCATCGTTACTGGGCTTCACCATGTGGTTCTCGTTTAAAACCTCAATCAGGTAGCGTCACACGCAAACCTTCATGTCAATGACCACAAGAGGTACAAATCATCTTATCTAATGTCACTTCAATGTAAATTTACCTTTACTAGACTATTTATATTAAACATCACAAAAGTTTCCACAATTCTACAAAAATATTTACCTCTCAACAAACTGTAGATTCTCTTTTTTCATATGTTTAAGCAAAAGTTTACTATCAGTTCTATCTGGTAATATTTGTGTTGTATTTTTGTATGATGTAAAGAAACATATTACAAAGTTTCAGTCACCCCTTTAGTTGCATTATCTTAGTAAACATGTAGGACAAACTATCCAAGCTGCTGAAGATGGAAAATGGCTGTTGAAGAGTCAGAATTGAGTTTGTCCAATCGGGGCTCCTGTAGAGATTTATCATGATAACACAATGATAAATAAAGAAATTAACTTCTTTTTCTTCTTCTTGTGTGTTTAGCTGCGCTGCTGTGGAGTTTATAACTATACCAGTTGGTTTTCTAGTGTGTATTACCCCACTAATGGTATTCCTAAAAGCTGCTGCTCTAACACCTCGGATTGCAACCCAGACGATCTCCGCAATGCAACTGTAGCCCCGAACAAGGTTTACCACCAGGTGGGTTTTACACTCCTTTGTTTCGCCAGCTTGACACTCTGTAGTCAATGAATTTCACCTGCTAGGTAACACCTGACACTCCTCGTACATCTTTTCAAACCCTGGCTTTCTCCAAATTCCAACAGCTGCCTCTGATACGATCCCATATAAACATCTTGCCTTTAATTTACACGTATAACATGTCCCTGTATCCTCTGCGGACTAACATGCCCCCTTTGTTTCAGGGCTGCTTCGAGTTGGTTACTTCATTCATGGAAACCAACATGGCAATTATTGCAGGAGTGACATTTGGAATTGCCTTGTCACAGGTATGAATGGAAAAATAAACGAGTTTCAGTGTTTTAGTCTTCCTTTACAGAGGATGATGACCCCTCCATGCTCTCCTCTGTAACCTATTCAAACTTAGCTTCTGCATGACGTGAACTTTGACGCCGTTCACTTGGTGTAATCACTAGATATTAGCAAGTTCCCACAAAGTTCCCTCTATCTATGCTCACTGTTGTACCACACACCCAGGGCCCCGCCCGGACACAACGCTCTCAGACTGCGTCAAGATGCAGCTACTCGTGATTTGAAGATCATGCAGTGTGATGGTCTTGTAACGTGGCAAATCCTGCTTTTGATTTTTCAAGACAAACCAGTGTGAGAGGGCTTCACATCATAGCAGGGGTGTGTCCAGGGGGCACAGGCCACCCTTCCAATTAGGCTACGTTCAGACTGCAGGCTGAAGTGACCCAAATCCAAGTTTTTTGCCCCTATGTGACCTGTATTTAGTTTTTTTATGACGGTCTGAACGACACAGATCTGACCACTTCAGAATGTGGTCCTAAATCTGATACATATCCGATCTTTTGGCATGCGACTTCAGTCTGAACCGCCAGGTCCCTGTACGTCATCAATACATGGCATACGTCACTATTCTGCATCGAGGACGCTGGAGCAAAAAGAAAACAATAATAATGGTAGACGATGCGGGGAACAGTCAATGGCGAGAAATTGAAGTGTCTGAATTAAAGGTGGGATATGGAACTTGGAACAGAATAACACGGCAAAAAGCCTTCAGCCATCTGGTACCAGGATTGTTAACCCCCCCCCGCCACGCGCGCGCGCTCTCTCCAATGCTCAGGTCGATCAATATTCCTCACCAAACCCACTCTGATCCCCGATCCGAGCAGGACAATAAAATATCATGAGTTCAGTTCACTAATCATGCTCTCCAGCCCCCCTGATCACACACTGACTCTGATAAAAGCAGCTCCTACCTGTTTGTAGCTCAGTCATCGATTCAGTCCGTGGCAAAGAGTTCATAGTTGCACCGCAGCTCCAAAACTTCCTGCAGTCCCTCTTCAGATCCTCTGTCCTCCTCACACACCATCCTGCATGCCCCACTTATCAAATAAATATATAATATTGATCCAGGGTAGTTTACATTGTGCAGACAATATTAAACTAGCCAGTCAGACGTTAAAATTGTCATATTTTTATTTTTAAAACTTTTTTTGCATAAAACATTTTTACACTATGGCAAGTACTACTGCTCTTCAATGTTGAATAAACACTGACAACGCTTTTAATTATACATTTTATTTATCAGTGCAATGTCTCAGAACTTTATACTGTAGTGGTTAAAACCTCCTTGTAGGGGTTAAAAGCTCATTCGGCTGATCAATCAATACTTTTACATAAATAAGAGAAAATAATTACCACTGGCATAGTGTTTTGACAGGATTTGGTTTATAGTAACTACTTAAATTATGATAAACAGTTTATTATTTTGTAAAAACTATTATGTTAGTAAGGTTATGAGTCATTTACATGTGACACCTTTTTCAAAATATGTGCCCCTTTCTGGCCCCCCCAAAAAAGATTTACTAGACACACCCCTGCATCATAGTAACAATGCCTGCACAATATACCCCACAATCCATCCAGGACCCCCATACGTTGATGATCAACCACTGCAACCTGCATGCCCAAAACTATTCTGGACCTCTCATGCTCTATCACATATAATGGGAAGCTCACTGTGTTCCTATGAAGACCATCCAGGTTTTAGCTGATATTTTAAAACACAGCAGGTTTGTCATCCAATGTGAAGGAAGTCTAAAGAAACTAAATAAATTAAAAACAAGTAAAAAAGCAGCTAATATGAATCTTTGTGTGTTTGTTTCAGCTGATTGGCATGTTGCTGGCCTGCTGTCTGTCCCGGATCATCACAGCCAATCAGTATGAGATGGTTTAGCTGATGTGACGTGGCAGGTGAGAGATGATCATTTTTAAATAGTTAAAATCCACTAAGTGGTGAGTAACACATCAACAAATAAAATGTTAAAAATCTGCTTTAATGCTTACGTGGTGAATGTCTCTTTGCTTTCAGGGAGATGGAGAGAAAAAGAGGCAACGAGTGCTTTTCCATCACGTCATCGCACACCTGAGTTAGAACTGCCCTCCGTCCGTCTCTCTGCCTGACTTCCTGATGTATTATCTTAATGTAACTTATTGTAAAGCATCATTCCTTGACTCACTGCAGTTGCATCAAAGCTTACCAAACCACACACTCATAAACACACACCACATTGCTGATTGATGTAGAAGTTGCTCACGAGCAGGTTAGCAGCCCACAATAAGCAGGTGGAGCAGAGTTACCACAAAGCATTTGGGTCAGAAGGCTGTTACTTAACCCTGATTTAACTTAGAGCTCCTTTAATACATACGGTAGTTTTAGTTATGCATTAGACGTCTTTATAGCTCACGTATTTTCCTTGAGTTGTGTCTTTTGGTTACTTGATTGTGGGAATAAAGGAAGAGAGTTTAAGTTCTCAAATCTGACATTAAAGCTGCTATACTTAATTTGCATAACAAATTAGCTTAACATATTTTTTTCATGCCCATTAATAACGTTTTAACACAGCATGGATAAAAATATGTTGTGAAGAGTAAAAAAAAAATACAAAAAAAAATAATTAAGTGGTTCTCCCGTATTTGTCTAAAAACATCAACCAATCAAATGGTTCGGTCCAAAAGGAATGATTGGACAGTCTCTCCAGCCATACGGACTTCCGCATTTATTTGGTTTCCGTGCTCCTAAAAAACTGAGACATATTACGGCAGCACACCTGCTGGGAGTGTTCACCGCTCTACCGTGTCACAGCAGGAGAAACAGCCGCCGGCTGGTTCCACGTCAGGTTCAGGACAAAGTAACAATTAATGTCAGTTGTTCGTTGTTATATTGTTTTTACTTACCGGTGATTCCGTCATGTTACGGTACTTGAATGAACTGCGGACCAGTGTCTTGCACTCGGTCGTCTTCTGGGGCTACGCGTGTTTCCAAACCTGGGGGGGTGTGGCTTAGGAATTCTGCTAAGCTAAGCAATTTGAAATTGGGTATATCAGCTTTAAGGGTAAATTGATGTATTTTTTACAACAGCATAAAGAACAATATTTTTCCCCAAATTACTTATATATGTAGAAAAATACTAATTTTGACATGAGAAAAGAAATGTGACTTTTTTTTGTTTTTAAACTTCCACTGTGAAAAAATGTATTGACCACTTTATATTTTTGTAGTTTCAAAATACACTGAATGATGCTTTTTTTAAAATCAGTTTCATGAGGGAAGCAAAGTGCAATAATTTTAATTATAAGAGGCCATTTCAAACTAACTGATGCCATAAATCTAAATCGGCTAAAACTTTCCTCTTAGCTATAGGAATTTAAATTATGGCTAAAAAGGGCTACAACTACAAGCAACACAATCAAAGAAGAACTCTTTCTTTGTTTGGAATCTGTTGCTCTTTGTGACCTTTAAAGTCTAAAACAATGTCAGAAAATTCTAATGACAACTTTACAAAACTTTAACTCTCTCACAATCTTTCTGTTCTTTTGCAAGATGTTGGAGTTTTAATAAGAAGTGGCCTAGATGTTTCTGGCCCCAAATAAATTTTGAACATAGAATTTTTGCACGTTTTGTTCAGACTTTTGCACCATTTCTTAAAGAGGCCCTTCCATTAAAAACGGTTTTTCTGAGGTTTCTGTTGAATATTTTATCTCCACAGGTGTTCTTACCTTCATAGTGGGTGTGAAAACAGGTCAACAACTTCTCTTTCAGTTTTTATCTCTCAAACTACGCAGGTGGCGATAAAACCCGAGTTCTCCCGAGTTTGAATGGCTTGTATCTGTTTCATCACAACTCCTTTGTTCGTTAGTTTTCAGCAGCTCCCGCAGTTGAAACCACGACTAGCATGCTGCTGGCTAAAAGCTGTAGCATAAGACGTAACAAACAGGAAGACACAACGTCTGACGTTGCCATGCGCAGCGGGGCAGGAAACAGTATTCTTTGCTCTCATAGGCTAATTTGTTAGCCAATCAGAATCCAGCAAATTCGAACAATGAATCTGAATGAGCTGCTGCCGAAGCAGCCTGATGGAAGGAGCTGGAACCACCCGATTTATAATGCAGATGGATTGAAAGGTCTGTTAATCAGAGTTTCCTAATGTTTTTTAGATATAAAATGTTTCATATTACAGGTTAATACTTAAGAAATAACAACAAAGTCCTGAAATTTGTATGAAATGGCCTCTTTAAAAAAAAAAAAAACACTTATATTGTTGCGCTCTAATGAGCAAAAATAAGAGCAAAGATCAAGGCACATATCTGATAAATTTGAGCATGAGATGGAGTCACTGGTTATAGGGAGAAACAAACAACCCTTTTATACTGACACTGGTATCGATATCGATATCCACAGAAGGATTTTGGTTTGGATGCTGCTCGATGATCCAAGATGCATGTTAATGTTTTAGTGATGGTTTTTTTTTGTTTGTTTTTTTGGTTAAACCCAACGCTCACAACGTTGCTGAAAATCTTGTTTTGCGGGGAAAAAAAAGAAATCTGCAAATCAACCATTTTCAGCTTCAACCCATCAAGGTCGTGAATTGTTTTCTTCTGATGGAATACTGTGAAGATAGCTGCTCTGATACACTGAAAGATAAGCAGTAAAACATCTGTGTAGTACATCAACCTGCTGCTTCCATCATCACCATCCTCATCTGTAGATATGTATTGGAAATGTAATTTATATGACGTGACGTTTCGCATTCTAATATCCCAACCAGTACAGCTGTTGTGTCACGGTTTTAAATCCACATTTTGTGCTCGGAATCAATATTCGTTTGGTAGTTTATGAGAAACTTGCACTGGAAAAAAAAAAAAAAAAGTTTGTGGCCGACTTTTTGTTGAGCGTAACATGCAGTTTAGCAGTTTACAGTTTGACGCTGATATTTTCTATCTCTTACTTTTTATGTGCGTGAGTGTGTGTGATTGTGCTTCTCGATCTAGCTTTACCTTGAGTGTGTGTTAGTAAAAGTGAGCTTTTAGACTTCGTGGCTCCTGTTGTATTCAGTTTTTCGGTCAGTATTTGGTTGTGCCCCCCCACCCCATTTTCCAAAACTAGACATTTAATTTGTGAATGTATCTTTTCCAGCACTCTCTTCTCTAAATCATTGTTCTGTAAATACTAAAGTGTAATACCATCCAGCTTACGCATGGGGTCGCTAGACACTCATGAAGAATTGCACCATGCTGTCTACTAATGACTAAGTCACCATCAGTGGTCTTATTATTAATAAATATACACAATAACTGCTTTGTCTTTGGGTCTTTTTTTTGCGCTGTGACTGATACAATGCAGATTTCATGTGAATATGTTCACATTGAGCACGAAATGAGCACGAAAACATTTCTATCACTTACAGGATGTTGACAAAAAACAGCAAGAAATCACATCATCACAAAAACTCATGAATTTAAATAATAAAATAAATAAAAGCAAAGAGATATTTTGACTAAGAACAGGTGAGATTGAAACCTGAGAAGAAGAGAAACTGTTAAATTGATGACTGCACACACACACACACAGCGTTTGGCATTATTTCTCCATTAAATTACTTATAACCAATAAATTTGTGATAGTGGAAACTGAATATGAATAAAAGAGACAACATCATAATTTATATTGTTGCCTTCAAATTTTAAATAAATTAGGTAAAAAGTACCAAACGTTGACAATCTGTGGTGTCAAACTTGAGTCTTGGAGAGCCACGATCCTGCATGTTCTAGATGTTCCTCAACACGATATGCAGATCATAAACAGACATCAATCAAACAAATCAAATCAAAATTACTTTATTAATTGATTTTAAGGTTCTCGTAGTTGTTTATAAATGTCTTAATGGTCTTGGGCCTTCTTATTTATCTGAACTGCTTTTAAATTATGAGCCCTGGCGGACCCTGAGGTCCTCTGGTACTTGCCTTTTAGTTGTTCCTTGAGTCAGGACTACGGTGAGGCCTCGTTCCAATATTATGGTCCTCGTCTGTGGAACAGCCTGCCGGAGAACCTCAGGGCTGCAGAGACTGTTCATGATTTTAAAGAGGCTTTTAAGTGATTTAATCATCTTAATTTTTTACTTTAATTATTTATATTTACTCATTTATTTATTTACTTGCTTATTTATTTACTTGTTTATTTATTTGCTCATCTACTCATTTATTTCTTTATCTATTATATTTTATTTATTTATTAATGTATTTTTATCTTTCTCTTATAAGGATTCATTTAGTTTTATCAATGTAAATTTGTTTTATGAATCACTTGTTCTTTACTTGGTCTTGTCCTTTTTAATGTTCTTATTATTCATTTTTAATCTAGTGTTTCCTCATGGGGGTCGTCCACACTGGGGGTTTGGTCTGCTCAGTCTACAAGGTTGCTCCCGTGGGAATGTCGGTGTTGGGGGGCCGGGGCCCCTCTGTGCAGCCCTGTGGTCTGTGATATGGGCCCCAGCTGGCTCTATAGCCCGGTTCCTGTGGTTTCATCTGGTCGTGGTCCTGGCTGGACCAGCTCCTGGTTGTGGATGAACCCCATACATACATGGTTTCCTAACAGTGTTGTCAAGCTAGTTGTTCAGTTAATTTGGTTAATTATTTAATTTAGAGATCTAGATAGCATTTATGGTGGTGGGGGATGGGGGGGGGGGGGCGGAGTGGCAGGGAGTAGGATTCTGAATTGTTGTTTTTGTATTTGTCTGTTTTTAATTGTTTTTATTATGTTTATTAAGTTTGATTTGATTTGCTAATCCCAGAAGGGAATTTAAGTGTTGTTGTAGCTCAGTTCTTCTTTAGGGAGCCATTGTAGAGGGTTATAGCTATTGTTATAGAGGATTGACATGATGACGAAGTAATTAAATAATTTCAGTCAGGTGTTTTTGGAGCTGACAAACATCTAAAACATTTGGGAAAGTGGTCCTCCAGGAGTTTGAGACCCCTGAGCTAAAGTATCACTCTGTACTGAGGGGCTTATCCCAGCAATTTATTGTGAATCAATTCATTCGGAGGTCTCAAAGAGGATTAAATTCTGTCCTCATTCAAACTCACTTCCGGATAAAAATGATAAATAAACCACATGACTTGGTGCAATTTGATGTATATTTCAGAGTCAGCAAAGTTTAAAAGTCAGGATGCAATTTAGCCGAAAGCTCCTCAAACCTATTTTACTATCTTTTACTTTTTAAATTGGATGTTGTTCATTTCAAATTGTGTTGTGATTCTTGCACATGGAGGTTTGAGTGACCCAGGAAACTTCCTCTGATTCAAATTTTCACCTGCAGATAATCTGAGAGCAAGAACAAGATCACAGGATGTTTTAAATATTTCACACTTCTTTACACTTTGTCAACAACAGCTGTTTGAAATGAACCTTTAAAAAAACTACAAAGTGTCATTGCAGGAGTGTAATCTCATAGAAACTGTGGCACCATATTCCTCCGCGTGGGGGCACTTGAGTATCAGCGGAAAACGGAACCAGGAGGCGACAGAAAGCTGCACAATTATGTGGAAGCGCCACATCCACATCCACTCACACACAGACACACACACACAGACGCGTGCACGAATCCTCCGTTTTCCTCTGTCTGCCTGTCCGCCTCCGCTCCTGCAGGCTGGATCAGAAATAACGCCGGAAAAGCCTGTGTGAATTCAGGGAACAGCAGCAGCCACTCGGGCAGACCGCGGCGGCAGCCAGCGGGACTCGCTCCAGCCTCGTTACGCAAATTACCGGCAGCGCGGCGCGGCAGTGGGTCCGTTAATGGAGCGTGTGTGCGCCGCTGGTTTGTGCGCTCTGCCTCGCCCTATCGCCTCCGCCTCCCGACAGCACATAATGGGTTATGGGCTAGAGGGAGGCATTCACCGGGGAAGCGCTATTACTCACACACACGCACGCACACACACACACACACACACAACGGACTCCGGAGCGCACAGACCCTTTATGTTCTGCCAGGATAATTATGACTAGGGTGAATGTGGACATCTAGTTTTTGCTGTTTAAAACATAAAAACAAACAAACGGATCTGTTTTCTTTTAAAAGAAACCAACTGACCTCATTATGACTCGACTACTAAAGTTTCACCGTGTATTTCAGCATCTTCCCATTAATAAGAGAAACACCTGTCAGAATAATACTGTACATTTCAGCATCCCATTCAGCCTTTCAGACTTTTATAATTAAAATGCTGATTTTATCATTTAAATCATATGAACTCAACCAGCTCTTGTATCTTGTGGCCCACTATTTTCCTTAAGGAGGCCCTTCCATTAAAAACGGTTTTTCTGAGATTTCTGTTGAATAATTTATCTCCACAGGTGTTCTTACCTTCATAGTGGGTGTGAAAACAGGTCAACAACTTCTCTTTCAGTTTTTATCTCTCAAACTACGCAGGTGGCGATAAAACCCGAGTCCGAACGGCCTGTATCTGTTTCGTCACAACTTCTTTGTTCATTAGTATTCAGCAGCTCCCGCAGTTGAAACCACGCCTAGCATGCCGCTGGCTAAAAGCTGTTAGCATAAGACGTAGGGTCAAAGCCAAGGAACTTTGCCTTGATGCCTTGGTCCCGCCCTGGTTGCCTAGGAGATACGTCATTGGGACCGGCCAAGGCGCGTTCCAATGTTCATTTGCTACCGAGGCATCTGTACTCGGTTTGCCCGCTGTTTAGCTAACATACCAAGGATACATGGGACGTGCCTTGATGCCTTCCCTCGGTCACAAATTTCCCAGAATACATCGCTGTATTTTCAAAAAATGGCGGTTGAGGAACTGGCAGCAGCTACTTCAAAGGCAAATTTTCTGTTTAAATGTAAGTCAACTGATTGTTGCTATCGGGCTTATATTTAAATTTTTTTTTTCTAAGTCCAAAGCAGTTATACAGTTGGTTAGTTGCTTTGTAATTGCAGCTTCGGTGGCTAGAAGGTATTTACCCGCTTGCACATTTATTTTATTTTTATTAACATTTCTAGCTCCGTGGGCGGGACGTAAACAGTGCGCGTGAGCAGGAAGCCGCGGTCACGTGAGTGAAGTCTGTTCCAATGTTCTCGTAAGCAAGACGCCTCCTCTACCAAGGAAGTGCCTCGGTAAGCAAGATGCCTCGCCTACTAAGGCAGTGCCTCGGTAAGCAAGATGCCTCGCCTACTAAGGCAGTGCCTTGGTAAGCAAGATGCCTCGCCTACTAAGGCAGTGCCTCGGTAAGCAAGATACCTCGCCTACTAAGGCAGTGCCTTGGTAGGCAAGGTTCCTTGACATTGAGAAACACCCGTAGCAAACAGAAAGACACGTTACCATGCGCAGCGGGGCAGGAAACAGTATACTTTGCTCTCATAGGCTAGTTTGTTAGCCAATCTGAGCTCAGCAAAATTCGAATAATGAATATTAACAAGCTGCTGACGAAGCAGCCGAAGCAGCCTGACGGAAGGAGCCGGAACCACCTGAGTTTTAACGCAGATAGATTGAAAGGTCTGTTAATAAGTGTTTCCTGACGTTTTTTAGATATAAATTGTTTCATATTACTGGTTAATACTTAAGAAATAACCACAAAGTCCTGAAATTTGTATGAAATGGCCTCTTTAACATAGTGAAAGAAATTACTTTAGTTTAAAAACCAACCTTGAAAACACAGAAAATGACACTTATACTGAATGTTTGTTATATGTCCAGCAACTTGAAAACAGGATCCAGTTATTTTTAGGTTGAACATTTTAGTCAACCTGTAAAACTCACAGCCGAACATCACCCGTTGTGTTTCACACCAGAAGACAAACATACATTTTTATTTCTCTGCATCACATTTCCACTCATGAAACCCTTCCGAAGCAGTCTCTTCCACGGCTGATGTGACAGAAAGCTGAAGTGATGTCATGAGGAGGAGTCTAGCTGTGTTGTTTCCTTTGTGGTTTGAAATCAAGTTCTCTAACTCTGATCATGTCATTTGGTTTGTAAAACCACAGATATATATCAGTATATCTGCATTTATACTGCAATGTGTATTTAATTTACTTTTGTGAATTGTACATAACACAAATGTTTCCCTTTTAGGCCTCCATAATAATTTCAGAAACACAACAGATCATGTGACCATCAAGCAACACCTAAATTCTTATGATGGTGGTGGTCAGATTAGGACTTGAATACATGCTCTGTGGACTCGAGACATTTATTAAACACAAACTCTGCCGAACTGAGAAAACAAAACATACACACTTCAAATAAACATAAAAATGTGTAGTTTACATTGATTATTTAACAACCAGGATATGTTCTGCAGGAAAACGGACAAATCAAAGAACATTCTTCCAAGAAAAATCTACTGGGTTTATAATAACCAAAGAAAAAGAAAGAGTGAAAAGACCGCAACAAACAAAAATCTATATGATGTGGAGAGTTTTTAAACATATTTCCTGCTACCAACTTTTCAGTTCATTATATTTGCCTCGGCTTTGTGTTTTACCGGAACTAACGCTCACGTTAGCCTGCTGTGTCCGGTTGGTGCTTCTGACCTGAGAGTCAGTGGAAATGCTGCAGCAGAGACAAATACACAAAGAAAAACATCTTTTTATAAAATTATATAACTACAGATTAAAGATTCAAGTCAATAGTCCTTTTTATTCCATTATTTTCATTATTATTATTGATTCAGTGCATCTACATGCTTTTGTAAAAACAAAATGTGGGAACACATTTGCTTTTGGGTGTTTTTAGGATATCTGAGAATAATTATGATTCCTGGTTGGATTTATCTGAAAAACTGTGAAGAAAATTAGGAATAATGGCACTTCTTTGAGAATGTTCATAGCAAATTAAGGATTTAACCTGAAATTTATAGAACATTGAAATCTGATTTAGAGTTCCTTTCTCCTCAAAGAAAATGTCTCAGCACTACATCATTCAAACAGGTTACAAAAAATAAAGATGAATCACTCTCTTCTCTTTGTGTTTTTTCCTTTTTCAATGAAATGACTCAGCTTGAATTTGGAGCTCAGCTCAATAGATTTTTGATGGTTTTGCTTGACTCTTCTTTTAAAAAATCTATTCTAGTCATCTGATCAATCTGAGGTGGCATTATGTTCCTGGGAGGTTGGTTGAAGTCCAAACCTTGGACTTTTAATCCACTCACAGTCACGATTTAGAGTTGCCAATTAGCCTTTTGCATGTTTTTAGACTGTGGGAGGAAACCAGAGTCCTTGGAGAAAACCCACGCATGTACAGGGAGAACATGCAAACTCCATGCAGAAAGGCCCCAGCCCGGATTCAAACCTAGGACCTTCTTGCTGCAAGGCAATAGCTCTACCAACTGCACTACAGTACTAAATAACTTTTCTGCTTTTCTCCCCCAGTGGTTAAAAGCAGAATTACAACTGTCATAAACAACCGTTTCTCAGACGGCCATTGCTCGAACCGGCTTTGCAGATAACGATGTCATTAGACAAGGTGGTGTATTTTGCTTCTTTTTTTAATGTACAATTATCATCAGTGCAGAAACAAAATAAAAAAGTATCTTTGCTTTCTACTCTTTTAGAAAACCGAACTCTGGTCAGTGAACTGAAAAAGCTAACCGCTAGCCTTTTTAGGCGCGAATGGAGACCACTGCTGTTTCCATAAAGCAGCAAAGGAATTGTTGTAGAGCCATTGGAGGGTCCAGAGTGATGTCTAATATGAAGCTCAACATCACCCCTTTTCCACTGGCATCTACTCAGCCCCGCACCGCACCACTTGACTTTTTTGAGAGCACTTCCACTATCCATTTTCTGGTCTGAGCCACGTTTTTTTCGTACCGCCTCTAGAGGTGGTACGAGTTGGGCTGAGTCAGGCCGCGGTCCCCATTGTGCAGTGATTGGCTAGGATAGTTGATGACGCTAGTACCCCCACCCCGTCACTGCTGCCCTCTGATTGGATGGCTGCCTACCTCCCGCTAGAAACGTTTTGAAAACATTTGTGTTTTTCTGAAACCGAGCCTGGGAAGCTTCCAGCCATGCTGCTGGGTTTTCTGTGTCAAACTACTTCCTGTGTCACGGACTTTATAAATCGAAACCCCGCCCTCCTCCACACCTTCGCCCTCATTTCTGTGAACACGATGGATACACAAGACGATACGGGCGGTGTGGTGTTATGGTGCATTCACACCGGCCACTTTGTCAACGTCAAGCAACGCTGATAACGCTCCAAATTTGACGTTTGAAGTTGAAGCTCATAACGCCTGCCAGTCAGAGCGCATAGGCGTTAAAGCTCGTAAAGCCTGACCGATAAAGAGCGCGAAGGCGGGTCTTCCTTTGTTATCAGATGTTCGGAGCTTTGGCTGATTATATTGAGACAGTGGCTTTGATTTATTTACTTCATAGATCTAGACAACGTCGACGTCGGGTGCATCAGCGCCGTTTGTGGATACACCCCATTCTTCAGATGTGTTCTGAGTTTGGTGAGTTTAACCATTTGCTCCAGGAGCTACGTTTGGATGAGGTTATATCTTCCATTTTGGCTGATCCCGCTTCTTTCCGGCTACGTGCTGTGACGTCTTACGTCACGACGATGAGACGTTCTGATTGGTTGACATGCCGCTTCAAGAGCGTTATCAACGTCAAAAGTTCAGCTAGCTGAACTTTGAGCTTTTCTAGCTTTTCAAGCGTCAACGCCTGAAACGCTAGAAAAACTTGAAAAGTTGCCGCTCATAACGCTCACAAACCGCCGCAGAGCCGCTGACGTCTGTCTGACGCCTGTCCACCATAGACTTTACATATAAACTTGCCGCTTATGAAGTTGATGGTTGGGCCGGTGTGAATGCACCATTAGGCTGAGTCAAGGGGAGTCGGGCTGGCTGAGTGGATGCCAGTGGAAAAGAGGCACATGCTTTTTGGTTAATATGCACTTAGACACGTTTCAAAACAGTAACTTTAAGTTGTAAAAGTTATTTAGTATTGTTTTAACACAGAAATCTAAAATCTTCTGAGCTCCTCAGTCAGCTCTGGTTTCTGCTTTCTCTGGTCCATGTTCAGTGTGGTGCAGACAACTTTAATCTATCCAGAAGCCTGTTTGTTCCCTTTAAACAGGCTGAATAGCTGAAGAAAAACTTGAAGACAGCTGTGATGCTAATTAAGGTTAAACCTTTAGTTGAAACGTGGCTATAGTGCAGGATTAATAGTCTCTTTATAGGAACTAACAAATCTGTTCATAGTTTTTTTACATATATTTGTAACATAAACAACCAATAACTTCTTTTCACAGCTTAATTTTTTAGAAATTGTTTCAGTGAGTTGTAAGTTTAATAAAACAAATTGATCACATTTATATGCTCAAAAACACATTTTGCCAAACATCATTAGAGATTAGATTAAATTCTCCTCTCTAACTATTTGAATGAGCTATAAGGATTTGGGCACACCTGTCTGACTTGATGTGGAAGTGCTTTTTCCAAACATATCCTGCTAAATTCATTGTTGCTCATTGCAAGAACAGTTTTGGTGAAGATTGCCAACTTCAAATCCTACCAGAAAGTGGATGCAGAGTATGAAAGCATTTCTTATTAAAACAAGGTTTAAAAGACACTCCCTCATGCCAAACTGCTGCCTTATTTGCTGCCATATAAAGTCATGCTGAAGGCTCGTCTCACTTCACCTGCCCGCTCCTGATACGAGCTGTTGTCACTGTTGTTGTTGCTCTAATTGCTCTTGCTGCTTTGCCTCTAAACGTCCTGCTGACACCCTGCCTCGTGCTTTTCAGCAACATGCAGCTGTGATGACACGTACTAGAGTTCCCACTTAAGCTGCCTGTTCCTTTAGCACAATCCACTGCCAAAATCCCCCTCCCTTTCTCCTCCCCCTCCCTCACCCCCCTTTTGAAGCCTCTGGGATGATGATGATGATGACACCCTCAGTAATCTGTGGATGCTCCGCTCCTGACATGACACACAATTGAGAAAACCCTCCCAACCTGATCGGGGTTTCTCTGCCGCATTCAGGCACAGTGAGTCCTCTGACAAGTGGAGAGGCCTCTCACAGGAGAATAGATGAAGTCAGTGAGGTGGGGCGCATGACTGACAGCCTTGTTGGGGAAGCAAAGCCGGCTCCTGTTTCTGTCTGATCTCTGCTCAGCGCTGGTGCACGTCGGCTCTGCTGACCTGTTTTGTCTTTTTGTTTTCTGGCTGGTTCTGGGATCAGCAAATCTTCGGGGGGGGTGCGGGTTGAGGGGGGAGGGGTGAATGTGTTCATGCAGTTCAAGAGATATAGGACAAACAAAACAAAAAAAAGAAACTTAAAACAGGTTGAAAGTAACTCACATTTACACAAATCAGCCCCATTCAAGCTCATCCATTGCGATGACACACTATATACTAATTAATTACGTGTTTTGCGAGGGTGTCTGCGTGTGTATGTGTGTGGATGTGTGCCAGTGTGTGTGTGTCTGTGTTTGGGAAGGGGGAATAATTGTCATTTGTTTTTACAATTATGGAGAAAGGATGGGAATATGAGTTATGTGGGGTCTTTTTAATCTGTAAAGCACTTTGAGCTGCATTTATCTTGTACGAAAAGCGCTTTATAAATAAAGTTTGATTTGATACAAAATAATATCTTTAATAATATTTGAATTATAATAGTGGATTTAATGACTGCAGAAAATTTCCTGTTGCAGGATAATCAGCATCACAGCACGTCGGTTTCCAGGAGCACGCACATGTGTGTACGTGAGTTATTCTCATTTAGCTGCAGACATAACTGTGTGAATAGGTAACCTCCGATCTCTGCTGGTATGTTCTCCTGGTAATTAGACTTCCAGCCCCCTGGAGCTTAGAAACCAATGTGTGTCACAAAAGAATGACGTCACTTAAAGAAAACAGGTTGCTGCATTTTTTTTTTTCTGAATACACAAAACTGGGTCTTTCTATGCATTCAGATTAAACTGACCTAGATTTTATGTTTACAATAATTATACTGAAATAATATTTGAGTTGGTCTCATTTGTAATTTTATTTTTGCAGAAACAATCTGAAGAGATTTTTAGATTTGTCAAAAGAAAATATTGTTTTTTTTCTACAAAGCTGAGAACAAAAGTGTGATTTGTGAGTTCATGCATACAGTGGGGCAAAAAAGTATTTAGTCAGCCACCAATTGTGTAAGTTCTCCCACTTAAAAAGATCAGAGAGGCCTGTAATTTTCATCATAGGTATACCTCAACTATGAGAGACAAAATGAGGAAAAAAAATCCAGAAAATCACATTGTCTGATTTTTAAAGAATTTATTTGCAAATTATGGTGGAAAATAAGTATTTGGTCACCTACAAACAAGTAAGATTTCTGGCTTTCAAAGACCTGTAACTTCTTTAAGAGGCTCCTCGGTCCTCCACTCGTTACCTGTATTAATGGCACCTGTGTGAACTCGTTATCAGTATAAAAGACACCTGTCCACAACCTCAAACAGTCACGCTCCAAACTCCACTATGGCCAAGACCAAAGAGCTGTCAAAGGACACCAGAAACAAAATTGTAGACCTTCACCAGGCTGGGAAGACTGAATCTGCAATAGGTAAGCAGCTTGGTGTGAAGAAATCAACTGTGGGAGCAATTATTAGAAAATGGAAGACATACAAGACCACTGATAATCTCCCTCGATCTGGGGCTCCACGCAAGATCTCACCCCGTGGGGTCAAAATGATCACAAGAACGGTGAGCAAAAATCCCAGAACCACACGGAGGGACCTAGTGAATGACCTGCAGAGAGCTGGGACCAAAGTAACAAAGGCTACCATCAGTAACACACTACGCCGCCAGGGACTCAAATCCTGCAGTGCCAGACGTGTCCCCCTGCTGAAGCCAGGACACGTCCAGGCCCGTCTGCGGTTTGCTAGAGAGCATTTGGATGATCCAGAAGAGGATTGGGAGAACATCATATGGTCAGATGAAACCAAAATAGAACTTTTTGGTAGAAACTCAACTTGTCGTGTTTGGAGGGGAAAGAATGCTGAGTTGGATCCAAAGAACACCATACCTACTGTAAAGCATGGGGGTGGAAACATCATGCTTTGGGGCTGTTTTTCTGCAAGGGGACCAGGACGACTGATCCGTGTAAAGGAAAGAATGAATGGGGCCATGTATTGTAAGATTTTGAGTGAAAACCTCCTTCCATCAGCAAGGGCATTGAAAATGAGACGTGGCTGGGTCTTTCAGCATGACAATGATCCCAAACACACCGCCCGGGCAATGAAGGAGTGGCTTCGTAAGAAGCATTTCAAGGTCCTGGAGTGGCCTAGCCAGTCTCCAGATCTCAACCCCATAGAAAATCTCTGGAGGGAGTTGAAAGTCCGTGTTGCCCAGCGTCAGCCCCAAAACATCACTGCTCTAGAGGAGATCTGCATGGAGGAATGGGCCAAAATACCAGCAACAGTGTGTGAAAACCTTGTGAAGACTTACAGAAAACATTTGACCTCTGTCATTGCCAACAAAGACTATATAACAAAGTATTGAGATTAACTTTTGTAGGTGACCAAATACTTATTTTCCACCATAATTTGCAAATAAATTCTTTAAAAATCAGACAATGTGATTTTCTGGATTTTTTTTCCTCATTTTGTCTCTCATAGTTGAGGTATACCTATGATGAAAATTACAGGCCTCTCTGATCTTTTTAAGTGGGAGAACTTACACAATTGGTGGCTGACTAAATACTTTTTTGCCCCACTGTATATAAACTCACTTTGTTTACGATAATCTTTAACACTCTTTTCATTAACTAGTTCTATGACCAGTTTACAAAAGGTTGATTTAGAAGATTAACTGTGTTTTTTGTTTTTTTTTTGCATGCACAATGACTGATAAAGTTAGAATACTTTGAATATAATAATATTAATGTTAATAATATTTGTATTGTTTCTATCTTATACTCTGATGCTGGTCTCATCCAGCTGCTGGCTTCAGGGTAGGGAGTTAAAGTTCCAGCACAGTTTGAAGAGAAGTAAAGAGACACGTAGTGCCAGAAAGGGTCTGAGACAAAGAGTGAAACTCACCCAGCAGGTTCTGCTGCATTCACTCCCCCCCCACCACCCGTCATTCTTGCCTTCCAACAATGTTTGAACACTGATTCATTTGCTTCACCCGGAACAGACTGTTCCCCGAGCAGGTAGTCTCTGTCAGGCCACCTTCATATCAATCCCACGAGCTCATCCCTGTGAGCTGGTGCACATTCCAGTGCAACATGGTCAAGCTACAGTGAACACTGTTTGTGCCAGCGACATGTCTTCGTTTAACACCAAATGTAAGGGGATAAACATGTTTCTAGAGTTTCACTTTGACAAGAAGTGTTTACCAAAGCTCAGGTTTCAGTCTGGATCCTCCCAGCAGTGCACATACTGTAACGTGTACTGTCGCTGAGCTATTTCTGAAGCAGAAGAAAACACGGGAGTCCTGGTGTTTACCAGCAGCTGAAGGGTAGGGGGAAGCTCAGCTGTCCACCCTCGCTGCAGGAACCTGGCTGGTGCAACAGTTTGGTTTTCAGCTGTAATCTAATGGATGAAAGTTACCCCAGCAGGAAATAACCAGACCCGGCCGCTTCTGCAAACGTGACAGTGAAAAACAAACATGCATTTGTATAATATTTCCATTACAAATGTCAGCAGTTGAACTTGTTTCAGATGGACATTCAGGGACTTTACTCGGTTACTTACAGGAAATTCCTCTATTATAATCTTTTACAATTTGCTTCCAAGGTGTCGGACTTTCTTCTGATCTTTTAAGGTGGTTTGGATCAATAGTTCTCCAACCTTTTTGAAGGTTGTTCATTTTTTTATTCTTTGAACTTTGGCTGCTTATTTATTCATTTTCAGCCCAGAACCAGATCGTTTTCAAATGAAAAAATATATATGTGTATATATAAAGGCCTAGATACAGTTTTTATATAAGGGTCTGTATACATATATGTATATATAAACTATATGGTATATTTAGTTTGTGCAAGAGCTTTATAAGGTGAATGACTGAGCAAATGTCAAGCCCAAACACGTGTGTGTTTTACCTGTTTCATAAACAGAATGCAGTAAAAGCTTTTGACAATTCCGTTTAAGATTGTTTTGTGTTAAAAAAATAAATAAAAGAGAAATCGGGTGATTTATTAACAAAATCTGAAGAAATAAACCAGGGATGGTTGGAATCTGTGGACCCTCAGTGACCCTGAGGACTTCAAAGCCAAAACATGATGACATAACAGATGAGAGTCAACATGCGGAGAGACTAAAGAGTCTCAGATAACTTTCAGCTGCACGCTGAGTTCACGGATTTTATTTCGGTTCAAAATCCCTGACAGCTTCAGCGTGTCTAGTTTTGGGTTTATTCAGTCCAACACAATGACATCGGTGTTCCATCTCCATCAACCCGCCTCCAAAATAAAAGGACGCCTCGTGATTGGCTCAATAAGGTGGCTGATAGTGGGCCGATGGTTCACGGGATGAATATTCATGAACGTCTCGCCACTTCATGTGCCAACTTTTTTTTTTTTTTGCTCATCAGTACAGAATGTATGAAATGTTGATGTAGCTAATCTCGTCATCTTCTTTCATTCTTTCACCGGAAGGAAAAATAAAGTGTAAAATCTGTCGGAAGAAAGTAGTAAAGTTTCGGATGAGACTCCAGGGCGCTCAAGCGGATCCGGGTTTTGTTTCAGGTTCGAACTCTGTTTATTCAGCTTGATATTTTAAGCTGTTTCTTAGAATCTGATGTTCTGCAGAGTTGAATCTCCTGCACCTGCCACTCCTCTCCTAAGAACCTGTGCCAAATCTGTGTTCTCATCTCGGTGTGTGTTATTTCAGGTCATTTGGATCCGGTTACACTTTGAAAAACGTCACAAACAAGTTTCAGGACCGCCTCTTTAGGATAAGTATAAAGAAGGACGCTGCCAACGCAGTAATTCAGAAAGAAAAAGAATCATCCGACATAAGCACTATTTCACTTTTAAGCTTAGAAAATAAGAAAAACCACCAGCGAGATGATGATGCAGATGCCAGAGACTTCCACCCAGAAGAAGAACTCCCTCTTTAACGCCATGAACAGCTTCATCGGCGCCGTGAACAACATGGATCAGACCATCATGGTGCCCAGCCTGCTACGGGACGTGCCGCTGGAGGAGGAAAAGGACACGGCTTCCCTCAAGTCCGACATGGATGAGGGGGACATGTACAGCTACTATCAGCTCCTCAAATCCATCCGCAGCGACATCGAGTGGGGAGTCCGGTGCGCCGCGGTTGACGAGAAGCGCACCCGCTCCCACTCTTCCGCGTCCACCTCCTCCACAGCATCTTCATCATCATCTGAGGGGGAAGAGGAGGAAGACGAGAATCTGGAGAAGCAGTTCCAGTACCATCTCACCGGACTGCAAGGGGTTCTGTCCAAACTCACGCAACAGGCCAACTCTCTAACTAAGCGCTACAAACAGGAAATTGGCATCGGAGGCTGGGGCCAGTAGACGCACACAAAGTGGACTTTTACGGTTTCATTTGTTGCTTTCACTGGCTGGACTGACCCCCCCTCCCTCCCCCGAACAGGCCTTACATCTGCTGCTGTTACTGCTGATGAAAATTTTGAATGATTTGAGTGGCAGTGAAGACAGCAGCAGTTCCCTTTCCAGGTGGTCTAAACTGTGGAGGTTCCTGACTGTCCTGGTCTGGGCTCACGACTAAACTCCTGTTTTACATTCCAACTCGATTTGCCTTCAGGTCTTCACAGATTAAATATATTTAAGGCTCTATTTAATGTATTTATTATGATTGAGAGACAATGGAAGAAGTGGACTGTGTGATCCTGCTGTTTGAACCACCCCTCTGATGTGAGTTAGGGGGGGGGGGGGATACTGACACAAGATTCAGCATCCTCATGAGGCGATGATGATGATGTCAGTGAGTTCACATGGATCTGTCCTTTGCTCTGACATGTTGTTGTTTTGGACTGTTTCTTTGCTCGGAAGGAGGCAGATGCTCGCTGTAGCTGCCCGTGATCTCTTCGTGTCCTACATGGTCAATGAACTGGAATAAACTGATCATTCTTCTGCGAGGAGAATAATGAGAGTTTCCACGAGATGCTGTCTTTGTTGTTATTGTCATTTAGCCCATTTGGTATTATCATTAGGTCCATCTGTCAAAACATGCAATTCCTTTTGTTTGCAGTCTCTGCACTGTTTTTTTACTGATATTGTTTCAACAATAAACTTTTTTATAAACGTACTTCTGTTGCTCTTGGTGTCGTGAGTTCTTTACTGCAGGGTTTTAAGTTACATAAAAAACTAAAATTAACTAAATTGGGACAATGAATAATGAACATGATTTAAACCAATTTCAGTAATGTCTCATGAAGTGTTGATCTTGAATTTGATTTTCCATTTTTTAGAAACGAAATCATAAAAAAACTGTAGAAAAAGGGTGTCATGCCATTTCCAATATTGGTATAAATCCATGTATGGAATAAATTTGGGTGAAGATTATTTCTTAGACGTCCTGGTCAGACGTTTGGTAGAGCACGTTTTAGTTCATGTTATCAACTTATGCACTGAAATTATCTAAAACAAAACAAAACTTATGAAAAAATATCTTGAAATGATGGTAATGTCTCATCAAAAACAAGTTACATGATGTTTTTGTTGCTCCAAATGAAAATAAATTCCAAAACGTAAATTATTGCACTTATTTTTTCTTGTATTGGATAATAAATTTATCACAAAAAGCTGCACTCAGTGATCTACATTTCTGCCAACATCTCAGGGTTTTTGTCGCCTTTCAGGGTCTTAGAAAATATGAAGAACACTTTTATAAGAAGATCAGACCTAAACTACAAAAGGAACTTTACAAAAGATTCCTTTGCTAAAATAAATAGATTGATATATTTGATCTTCATGTACAGATGTAAAGATTTTAATCAATATATAAATTTATCATCAGATTTATTAGCTTCCAATTTTTTTACTGTATAGTATAATAAGAACAAACACATTTTAAAGATGAACAATCTGATACAATCAAGTAAGAATTTATCACTATTATTTTAAAACATCTTTAAAATAGACAAGAAATAATGAAAAGACAAGCAAACACAAACAAACCTTTGTTTTCTTTTCATTAGAGATTTGATACTTGTTCTACATTTATCAAGAATAAAATATTTTTAAAGGTTTTTTGAGTATTTTTTAAAAGTAAAATAATCTGTGTAAATGAACCTGCAGGTTTACATGTCAGATTTTCTGTGTTTTTTATAAAAACAAGCTGTTAGTTGTTGAACTGGTGGCTCTTGTGGGGGCAAAACAGCAAAAGCATGATATCATCTATTGATGTTTTCGGTAAGTATATTAGCAATTAGGATGCTAAAACAGAAAAAAAACATTCTGAGAGGAAAATGCTAGAAAAAAGAAGAAGCTTTTACTAAAAATACACTCAGTTGTTTTTATGTTCCCACCGCCATGAATGAAGCTGAACAGGTTTTAAGATAGAACTCCCTGCAGATGGAGGAACACTATACCTGTCAGTTCAGTTTCAAGTGACAACACCTTTGAACCACTGAAACGCCGAAACCAAAGAATCTGTGGGGGAAAATTCTTGTATGTTGTGGATCTTTGCATGTGGAAAGAAAGAATCACGAATTTACAAAACTGTTTTTTCTGCTTTTAAGTCTTTCAGTCAAGACTCAAAGTGACTGAGACAAAAAAGAAAAGTCCTGGTGTGAAACACTATAAAAGCACACTTGTAATCACAAAGTTAAACTATCTGGTTTGTGTCTTATGTGTGCTTTATGTAACACCTTGCTGTGAACATAAAAGAAGAGATTTCATTGATTGTTGCCTGACTAACCTGTAGTGACAGCCTGGGTGCAGCAGGCCTTTCAGCAGAGGGCAACACGCCCTCCTTCACCTTTTATTCTCTGCCTTTTTCTGGCACTGAAATCAAGCACAAAATCCATCAAATTCATATAAAAGGTTCTTATCAATTTGATGACTTTGAGTGGAATTACATAAGCTAAAGGATCAGTAAAAGGTTATTTTACACAACTCTCTTTATTTGTGCCACAATTAACACCCAGTACTAATAAAATCTGTAGGTACATGCCCTTATTGCAGTCTGGTTTTTTTTTTTTTTGCTTGTAAGCATCCAGATTTTCCCTAAATTTTTACAAATAGCATTTGTCTTTTGTCTTTTGATGGGTTGCTTTTTACTTATCTATATTAAAAACTAGTCCTATTTCAGCAAAGTGTGTGAGGAGCTTTAAAAGATCTGACAAAAACAAACAAATGAAGAATAGAAAGAAGCAACAGGCCTTAAACATTACAACAGATAAATAGAAACTGAAAAATTAAAAAGTTTCCATCCCACACAGAACTTGAGTGATGCTTCGTGTTTTTTCTGATCCATCTGAGTGTCTCAATAACCCTTTTTGAATTATTTTGGGAATAATAGACACGCTGGTTTGTTGCTTTAATTGAGTCTGTTTTTACAGTTGAATGATTTATCAGCTGGGATTAGATTATTAACTGTTTGTTTTTTATAAGTTAACAAACACTGAAATATGGGGGAAATACATCACAAAACTAGACAGTCTGATCATGTTTGGTAAAAAAATGGCCTGGCAATCTTGGCAAGGTCACTGAATTTGGTGACATACTGTACCTGATTTTTTTCTGTACATTTTCAAATAATATAGTTATTTAAATTCCATTTTAACCACATTAAAAAATGAAAAATGACAGAGGAATGTTCTAACATTATATTTTTTGGTTAAAATAGAGCAGTTTGTGTGGTCCTCTGTTAAAAAGAATCAAGTTTTTGAAGAGTTTGAATAAACCAAATAATAGTAAATAAATTGTACGCAGAAGTTTTATTTGCATTCAAAAGTTTTTATTGCCAATGTGAGAACGTATTTTAACAAAGAAAAACAAATAAAATCCCCAGTGGGCTTTTCATCGTGGGAGTTAAGTGGTTGTCAAACTCGTCCTTTATGTCCTTTTGCGAACACAGTGGAAACAGGAAATAAAAGAAGAGCTCCAGCCAAACATAAACAATCTGTATTTAAATCATTCCCTTAAAATGGACAGTCAAAACTTACATTCACAGACTAACGAATCACGCTGTGTGTTTTTTAACTCGGATTCAGACGACTATCGATGTGTAAGTGACCAACGTTTGTAAAACTCCACTTTTAGCTTTTTAGCTAACTAGCTAGCTAGTTAGCATAACGTCGTGTCAAGTCTTAAATGAATGTTTCGTATTTTTTATCGATTCGTGGGATGAGAAGTTGAATAAATTGAGCTGTGAAAACTTTCTCAGCATTACAGCTAATCTGTCAGTCATTTTAACAGCGTTTATCTTGATTTTATCGAAGCTGTTTCTCTTTGCTCACATCAAATTAATCAAAACAATCTTAATGAAACGTTTCTAACTGATTCACTTAAAATGACAATATTTAGCTTCATCAGACTCTCATCACCACCAGGCTGGATTTAAACTAAATTATGAAACTAATAATTGCTCATAAATACAAGCAGTCGATCATGCTTCATCTTAAACACGTGGATGAAAAGAAACTGAGATTTTGTTTTTGTGTCCAAATCTGAAGAAAATACACTCATCCATCCAACACTTCCCTTTTACACTCTCACACGGTGGTAAAGTTGTGTTAACATGTTCTTACATTAAATAAATTCACTTTATTTTAAAAGTTATTATCAAAACCCAAAATGAAACAGACTCCAGTGCAGACTTTAGGATGACTTTTGTGAGTCACTGACCCACCTGCTGACTTCCTCGCTTAGAATTAAACTTCCTCTACGTGGTTAAAAATTCTCTGTTCATCCCAAAATTAACATGAGACCAGTTATTAACAATAAAAACATTAAATTAAATAATCAGAACCAATAGTGATCAAGAACATAATTTTACCTTTGTGAGATGTTTCAGCAGTGATGAAGACAAACTTTATGCAAATCTTACATATTTTAATCTGTTGTAAAGTAACAGTTTTTATCATTGCTTGTGCTTTTTATAGCAGCTAATTAATCAACTCATGATGTGCAACAGCAGCTCTGGAGACACATGTGGATCTTCGGGTCCTCTAAAGTCCTCCTTGTAACTTTGACCAGCATGAACCAGAGTAACAGGAAACAGATCATTTTAGCAGTTTTTTCCTTTCCAAATACCAATTTCAGAACTGAACAAACACGACCTGAGTTTGACTGAAATGTCTGTAAAATGCAGCAATCAATTGAACTTTGTGTATCTGAATCTTTCTGACCTGCAGACAGTCTGACTCACCTGATCCACCACAAACCGACATGTTACATCAGACTGGAGACAAATAAATTAAAAACAGCAATTAGCTTAAAATCTATTATAGTGTTTTCAACATTTAAAGTTATCATGATATGAGATTGTTATATTAAACAGTGGTTCTTCATATAAAAGAGAAACAGAATCAAAGACCTGCATATGATTACAGACTGAAACCTGAGACACTTTAACAAAGTAAAAGTTGTTTCCTTTTGTGAACATTTAAGTAATAAAATCAAATCAAATAAAATAAGATGAAACTACATCCATCCAACCAGTTTTATAACCTGGAGGCTGGTGTTTATCTCCAGCAGCATTAAGAACAGTCTGATGTTTGTTTAGTGGCGCTTTACAAATTAAATGTATTATGAAAGATGGGAAACACAAACAAACTAAAATCTGTTCTTCAAATATTTTGACCACTTTGGGAGACATTTTTTATTTGTAACCAAAGCAAAGTAATAAACATAGAAAAAGCCTCAGTGAGAAAGTGTCTCAAACATGGTGGAACAGTGAAACTGTGTCTTCATTCCTTTATAAACATGCAACTAAACATGTTAATAAAATCATCACATTCTTGGATTGTTCTGGAAATGGATGCTCCCGTTGACGCAGCGGCTTTCTCGATGGTTGCAGATCATCAGGACGTCTGTCGTGCTCCTGCCGATAACACACTCTGAACATGTGTAAAAGGCCACGACAGCATGTGTCTGAGTCTCGGTCGTCCCCTCCGCTGCTTTGCATGCAAGACGGCCGCTGGCCTTTCGTTTTCCCTCAAGCAGAAACCGAGTCACACGTTTCTCATTCTCCTCGTTCCTTCATTCTTTTCATTCCCCCTCAAACATGCAAAGCTTCGGTTTCAAGTCTCATTATCACATCTGCCTGCATCTGTATGTCACTTACCATCCTCTCTGTGTTAACAGCAGGGTAAAATAGGTGGAATTTGTGTAGAGTCACAAACACCTCTGAGCGCACGTCTCAAGCGTCAGTGCACCGCAGGTTTCTCGGGTTCCCTGGGTTTAATTTTGTCATTCCTCCCATCTGCGGCAGGTTTGCGTGCACAAACACGCAGAAGGGAGGCTTGAACAAACGGTCTAGTCGACCTCGTGCTGTTGAAGCTCGTGATTATTTTGATCCGAGTGCACTATTTGCATTGCACTGCTAAATGTGATTCCGGAGCTCTTTACCTAAAACAAATGCAAATCACAGAGGAAATCAGGCAGCTGTTTGTATTTGAATTGTTTTTACACCTAGTTGACAGGAACCACGACGTAATCAGCTGTTTTCCACTTGCAGGTGGTGATTCTGTCTGTAAAACGAGCCACTGGAACCTTCTCTTTAGCAGGATGGTAATGATTTCTTTGAATTTCTTTTCTGTCTAATGATTTATTGTAACTGCTGATTTGTTTTTCCACAAGGAAACACAAAAATGCAAAAAAATGAAGTATGACTTGCAGACACACTGATATGACACAGTGCTGTGCACCACGCGTAAGCCAGGATGCTGCCATCTACAGAGAGAGTTGTGTTCGTTTAGAAATACCAAAACAAGCACAAAAAGAGAGAAAATTTCTAATATTTTTGTAGGCAGCTCAAATCAGTGTTTTAACTGAAAGTTTAGACAAACTGGCCTAGTTAGGAGGACGTCCTTAAAGTAAAGGGCTTGTCAGACCAAATCTTTTGGTCTAAAAATAATCCCGACACATTTGATCTGGAGAAAGTAGATCCCTATTTGAATTTAGAGCAACTCTGATGTCCTTGTTGCAGTTTTTCAACAGCTGCATGTAAATCACTGTGTCCAGCCAAAGTTTAGGTGTAAGAGAATTCAATTACTTTTCAAATTCATCGTGAAAACTGATCAAGCCTATTGGACACAGACAGTTTTGTTACGTTGGGAGATTTTGGACAAGTGAAATCTTTGAAATTGAGAAAAGTTCATTTTAAAACGTAGTAAACTGAAATTAGTGGTTATGAACATCTGGAGAGGTGGAGGAATATCTAAAAAAGGTGGAGGTGCACTGGACAGAAGAGGGAATGAAGGTTTGGGTCCATGTGTGATTGAGAGGGACACAAGTGGACAGTGAGGTTACAGGGAGCAGAGATAAAGAAGATGGAGGACTTTAAGTACGTAGCAACAGAGAGTTTGGAAAAGAGGTGAAGAATCATGTGAAAGTAGGTTGGAACAGGTGGAGGAAAGTGTCAGGAGTGATGTGGGACAAAAGAGTCTCAACAAGAATGAAAGGAAAGGTGGACAAGACAGTGGTGAGACCAGCCATGTTGTCTGGTTTGGAGACACTGAGGAAGAGACAGGAGACACAGCTAGAGGGAGCAGAAATGAAAATGATGAGGTTCTTTGGGAGTGACGAGGATGGACAGGATCAGGAATGAGTCCATCAGAGGGACGAGGATGGACAGGATCAGGAATGAGTCCATCAGAGGGACGAGGATGGACAGGATCAGGAATGAGTCCTTCAGAGGGACGAGGATGGACAGGATCAGGAAGGAGTCCATCATAGGGACGAGGATGGACAGGATCAGGAATGAGTCCATCAGAGGGACAAGGATGGACAGGATCAGGAATGAGTCCTTCAGAGGGACGAGGATGGACAGGATCAGGAAGGAGTCCATCATAGGGACGAGGATGGACAGGATCAGGAATGAGTCCATCATAGGGACAAGGATGAACAGGATCAGGAATGAGTCCAACAGAGGGACGAGGATGGACAGGATCAGGAATGAGTCCTTCAGAGGGACGAGGATGGACAGGATCAGGAAGGAGTCCATCATAGGGACGAGGATGGACAGGATCAGGAATGAGTCCATCATAGGGACGAGGATGGACAGGATCAGGAATGAGTCCATCAGAGGGACGAGGATGGACAGGATCAGGAATGAGTCCTTCAGAGGGACGAGGATGGACAGGATCAGGAAGGAGTCCATCATAGGGACGAGGATGGACAGGATCAGGAATGAGTCCATCAGAGGGACGACACATGTTAGATGTTTTGGAGATAAAGTCAGAAAGACTGAGATGGTTTGGAGATGAACAGACATGGTGGGTTTATTGGGAAAAGGATGCTGAGGTGGGAACCACAAGGCAGGAGGTCTAGAGGAAGACCAAAGAGGAAATATATGCATGTAGTGAAGGAGGACATGAGATTGGTGTGTGAGAGGACAGCTGGAGACAGATGACTTGATGTGGAGACTCAAGAAAGAAGCAGCTGAACTGAGAAGAAGCAGCAAGTTGAGCTGTGAACTTATTAAATTATTAATTATTATGAGTCGTTGCCTCAAGATGTATTGACAGAAACAGAGAGAATGTCGTGACATCAAATTGCAACCAAATGAACTCTTGTTGCAACAGTCGACTCCTCCAGGCAAACCAGAGACAATATAACATACATGCAGGTTTTTGTCTGTGTGTAACTATAGAAACATCCCAGTGCAACATGGAAGGCCCGAGCCCCATCGTTCTTATCTTCAACGTATTCAGTCTCATTTCCACCTGATTCTGAGTCGAGTTACAGTATGTCTCATTCTCCCTGTAATCAATCTGACCAACTATTAAAATGACAAAATGCAACTTTCAGCATCTGCTGATTTTAAAGAGGTCCTTCCATTAAAAACGATTTTGTCTGAGGTTTCTGTTGAATATTTTAGCTCCACAGGTGTTCTTACCTTCATAGTGGGTGTAAAAACAGGTCAACAACTTCTCTTTCAGTTTTTATCTCTCAAACTACGCAGGTGGTGATAACACCCGAGTTCTCCCGAGTCCGAACGGCCTGTATCTGTTTCGTCACAACTCCTTTGTTCGTTAATATTCATCAGCTCCCGCAGTTGAAACCACGCCTAGCATGCTGCTGGCTAAAAGCTGTTAGCATTAAACGTAGCAAACAGGAAGAGAGAACGTCTGATGTTACCATGCACAGCGGGGCAGGAAACAGTATACCTTGCTCTCATAGGCTAGTTTGTTAGCCAATCTGAGTCCAGCAAATTCAAATAATGAATATGAACGAGCTGCTGCTAGAGGTCTGACGGAAGGAGCCGGAACCACTCGAATTTTACCGCCGACAGATTGAAAGGTCTGTTAATCAGTGTTTCCTGATGTTTTTTAGATATAAAATGTTTCATATTACTGGTTTAATACTTAAGAAATAACCACAAAGTCCTGAAAGCTGTATGAAATGGCCTCTTTAAGGAACAAAAATACTATCCAGACTTCTTTAAACGGGATCGTCAATAAGCCAAATGTTTTCCTGGGTTTGCGTCTGGACATTTTATGGGGGGGGTGGGGGGTTGAGCTGAGACAGACAGAACAGTTTCAACATTTCCAGTAGCTTCGTGGTAAATATGTAATAAATGTCTCGCTGGTTTCTGGGGTTGTGTTAAAGATGTGTTGATTGATTTTCATGTTGGACTTCTTGTCTGTGGTTTGCAATGGTGAGTGTGTGCCACGCCCTTCAAATCCCATTGTAGTAACAGAGTATCCGCATGGTAACGGTGTAATATTTGTAAAAGGCAGGCGGGTAAGCGGAAGAGCTGCAAATAGAAACGAGGAGTCACTATGATACACAATGAAAACATGAAGGAAATGAATGAATGCTTGAAAGGTCCAGATGACTAACGTAACCTACCTAAACCTGTTTTTATTTTCTTTAATTTTTACAATTTCAGTCATAAAAATGGTTTTAATCAGGAGTTTGGTACTTCTTGTTTTTGTAATTAATAATTTTATATGTTAAAACATGAGCTACAACCCAGGCCTGTAATCCTTGAACTGTCTCCTTGTAAGCATCAAACCTCAGCATGTGTTTCTCTCTCTCTCTCTCTCTCTCTCTCTCTCCAGCCTTTTCATGCTGTTTGTAATCTGGGTGCTTCGGAGGTATCGCTCCTTGGCTCAGGTAAACTTGGACTCGGCTGCGCTGCACATTTCCACAGTCCTTTTCCCTTTTCTGTTCGCTTCATTTCCACCGGAAATGTGTCCAATTAGCCACGGCAGATCTTGGCATAATTGAACCCAATTAAAATGCACAGATTAATGAATTGGGAGAGTTAATTGACTCACGGTCATTCTGTGATAGTGGCTGCTGTCTAGTGCATTTTTCCACCTTCTTCAAATGAAGCAGTTTAAATAAACTGAATATTTGGGGGGGAGCATCCCCCCCCCCCCCCTTGTTACACACACACCTTTATTTCTTCTTTTATCCAAAGGGATTTAGTTTTCATAAGATGTATTGCCGTGTGTTCAGCTTGTGGAAGATTTCTTCTTTTTTTTGGTGTTTTTGAAGCCAGTCCAGCAGGTCTGGCAGGTTTGGCAGAGCTGCATGTTATCCTCCTAATCTGAAGTAAATGACAGCTTAACGCAGGGCTCCGATGGATCCCATTACCTCTGGACCACACTGCTGAAAGCGACCTTGCGTCCTCCTGATCCCTCCTGCCCCCGCTTCTCATTCCTCCTCTTCCTCCTCCTCTTCCTCTTATACAACATAAACCCTCTCCTTACTTACATCCACTCTCAAAAGGTTATCTGTCAGTCAATAGTCTTTAGTGCTCTCAAGGCCCTCCTTTGCGCTTATTGTGTCTTCCCGTCCCCCTCCTCCTCTTCCTCATCCCCCTCCTCTGCTGTAGCCTTGGCAGGGTCATTGCTAGACACAAATTGAAAAAGGCCTCCGTGTGTGGGGTGGGTCTGTCTTTGTGCGCCCACCCGAGCCACAGATTGTTACCAACGTTACTGAAAGATGAGGCTGGTGTTCATCACAGCTCAGTTTTCAAAATTCTGTGAGCAGATTATGAATTCGTTTTTCAGCAAATGGAAAAGTTGAAAGTCTTTAAAGAGTGGAAATGCGAGAAGTCTCTCGTCTGAGCTTTCGGTCACATCAGCGCTGGTCTGAGCTATAATTTGCTCTTCTCGGAAATAAAAATGTTCTGGCATTTTGACTCGGGATGTTCCATTAGGTAATCCTTCCTCGTGTCTTTTTCTTAAATTTTCATGGTGCAGAAGATGATTCTTAGCCTGACAGTAGCCGCCTTCTTCGACAGCCTAGCATACGTCATGGTGAGTTACTCTTGTCTGTTTTACTTAAAGCAGAGACGTTTCTTTACAACCCCAATTTCCCCCCAAAAAAACAAAACAAAAAGACAATTTACAACTTTGATAAAAAAATTGAGCTAATATTTTCTAAGAGATGGTTAAATATCTCAACATCCGATTTGTTGTTTGTTTTATTGGAATAAAAAATGGAGTTATAAGATTTGTATTTTTTTTTATTAGCAGTTTACACAATTTTTTGGAATCTGGGTTGTATTTTAGTGATATTTTAAAAAAGATGTTTCCCATGGTGCTTCTCTTTAATTCTCTAGGGCGAGCCCCATCCAGAGGGATCTCTATGTGACTTCCAGGCCTGGTGGCTGACATACTTTGGTAAGACAGGCTTTAATTAATTACTCACTTGCATAACTTTTGTAACAGAGACAAACGTGCAGCAGAAAAAACCAGAACAGATCCTGCACAGACGTCTGACGAGGAGCTCATACATCACCATAGCAAATAATATTGCTTTGTCATTTCCTTTTATGGTTGAGAACAAAATGTGCCCAAACAGGTCGGAAGTTATTTCCAAAAGAAGTGCGCGCCACCGTATACCAGCACCTAACGCCATGAATCGATCTTTAAAGTTGAGTTTTTAAAGCTGCTTTGAGATTCCTGCTCATCGAATGTGTCATAACATCATAGAAAAGACAAAAACCTGGACTGTAATGTTATTTGTATGAGATGGATGTTTAATTTGAATCCATTAGAAACCAGTTTTTCATTATTTAAAACATTGGAAAAAGCCAAAATCTTAAAAAAAGCACAAATGAGACCTTAACAGACATGCGCAGGTTTCTATTATCTGATCGTGTCAGTGTCGTGTGTGATCGAGCACCTTGGTGCTTTTCCATAGTTGGTGCATCCAACCAAATGATTTAATATCCAAAACCTTCCAACGTTGGAAATAATTTAAAGCTGTTGTGGATTTTAATACTGCACAAACTTTAGCTGGAGATCGCGATTTACAGCAAAAAATTAGGCTTGTTGTAACAGCGATTGGCTCAAGCAGTACTGTTACATAACAGGAGCCAGTCATGTTGACCGACACTGATGCAGATCTGACACTGAGAAAAAAACTCCCGTGTAAAGTTTACATTTGTACTATAATGCAATGCCTGAGGTTGGATTTGTTTTAGATAACAAAATAAATAATCAACCTCTTAAATCTTTGGTATGTGTCGCGTTTGTTGCAACAGATGAATTGATCAGTAATCGAACTTTCTAAAAAGTACTCAGTATTTAATGCTGCAGGATTCTTTATATTGGTTGCTGTATTTTAACCCTGTACATCTTTCCTCTTTGTTCTTATCAAACTGGAGGATAAATGTTGCTTAGGAAGCGGTTGACTTGAGTGATCCTTTCACACGCCTATGTTAGGAATTCCACACCTTCAGTAGCACTGAGTCAGAAGCCGTGAACCGCCCTAAACCAGACATCTCGGTGTTTCATCAGCAGCCTGTGTATGGGGAGATGGCTATCCTCCAATCACAGCGCAGAATGTCAGTTCATAACTTAGAATTTTCTGGAAAGCTCTACAGGAAAGTCAAAAAAGAATTCCTGCTGCAGACTTCTCACTGAAATAATCCAGATACTCGTCGTTCTGGTTTTTAGTTCCGACTACATGTACAGTCACGGTCGGTGCAAGTCACCTTTACTTATCAAGAGGATCTTTTCATTGAGTATCAGCTGGATGATGGATGTTTTTTTTTTTCTTCCTGGCTTTTAAAGTCCACACATGTTTGATGGAAGTGCAGCAGGGGCCTTGTCAGGACAGGTGTTAAAGCTGAGCTCTGTGTTGTCAAGCTAAAGAAAAGGCTTCGGCTGTTTTCTGGTTACGTAAGACACATTTGCTCTGACAGTAATTGTGACTTACTGTGATAATACCACTTCTGTCTAAGCCGTCGCACATCCTTAAATCTGTGAGGGGGGGGTGGTTATGTACAGTGTAGGTGTGCATGCATGTGTTGCATGCAGGGGCTTTTTTATTTGACTGTCCTGCATTTAAATAAACAGAAACATGCAGTAAACAGGCTGAATATGTAGGCAGGAGAAGGTTGTTAATGGTTTTTTTTTGTCCTATCTTTCTTTTTTCCTCCTGCCACCATCATCCCCTGCACTTCCCTAACCTCAATCCCCCCCCCTTCCTCTCCGGCCCACTCTCCTGCGTTATCTCCTCCTGCTTTTCCTCAGTTCATCATTATCTCTACGTGAGCTCCCACCTCTCATCCATCACCCTAAGCTACAGGTTTCCCTCATATTACCGCCGAACGGGCCTTCATTTATAAAAACGCTGAACACCTGCACACACACTCTATCACACACACACGCACGTGTCTGTTTGGACGTGTGTGTGCAGGCGCGCGCTGTGTGGCAGTGAGCCGCGCTGTAATTTGACCTTGGTGTTTTTCTCTGTGTGCGTCTCTGCAGACTGGAGTGCCTTGGCCTGGGTTTGCCTCATTACACTGAACCTGTACCTGAATCTGGTCAGAGAAGTAAGCACCAGCAGATATGAGACGTGAGTAAGGGAAGATACTTTACAGTATCTTTTATGAGCAATTTGGCATCTTTAAACTGTGATTTAGTCCATTTTTAATGTTTCAAACTGAGAAAAACAGCTGAGAGGTGATAAACTGAGAATTAAAGGAATGTCCGTTTTAATAATGTTGTGGATTATTGCTTTTTAATTTGATTATTCTTTGAAGAATTCCACTCCAAACAGTTTATCACTTGCCTACAATCAGCTTGTTTTTTGTTCCTCCCCGTTTGCATGTATTTGTTTAAAGAGCTTCCTGCTTTGTGTGTGTTTGTGCATGTTTGGTCCACAGCAGCATGTGTCTCCCCACAGAGCACAGACAGCCCCCCCAACCCTTTCTCCTCCAGCCAGCTGACACTCTAATTGAAATGGGAGTGAGTGTCAGCCGTTAAGTGTGTCTTGTGTGTGAGTGCGTGCACCTTCACGCTTTTTGGCTTCGTGTTTCTGTCACTCGAACTCCCATGAGCTCTTTCCACAACACAGAGGTGTTTCTGTATGTTTGTGTGTGATATTTTTGCTTTTTTTTTCCCCTGCCAATCTTTTTTGGCTGAAACACAAATTTATTAAAGAAAATGTCGATAGATAAAAAGAGCTGGCTTTGCTCAAGGTTCTCTCCTGTCGGTGTGATTAGGTGGGCACAGTTATGACACCATTAAGGGAGGTGTCCCCCACCACCACCTATGGGAGTTTTCTGCATTGATTAGCAATAAGCCTGACAATATAATGGTGGTATAACTCATAAGAAGACGGCTTTATGTGTGGAGGTGCAGGCTACAAGCCCGGAATCAGACCAATTCAAAGACACACACTTCATTTAAGTCCAGAACAAGGAAAGTGGGCGGGGCTAGTCTCAGCTATATCTTGTTTACATGTAAACCCAATTTGTATCACTGAACCTAGACTGTGTGTGTTAAAGACGTGAGGCTGAAAGTTTCACCTACCAACACATTATATACAAATGAGTGTTTTATAGTCCTGCCTACATTTAATCTATTTTAATAAAACTATTACTTTTCTACCAAAAACTGTTTGTGGAGCGCCCTCTTCAGGTTAAACAGTTACACTGCACTTGAATCTTAACGAGGCATTGCTATTGGCTGAGACCTTATTTTCCTTAAACGTGATGTCAGCATTCTGCTGCTGTTAAGTATAAAAGAAGCGCTGTCTCGACCACACCTCCGTAGCAAGGTGGAGAATGAATAGCAAGTATTTACGGCATTTATCAGACAATTTAGTGCAATGTTTGTGTGAAAAAAATCTTTACTGAGTGTTTTTCTCGTCATGCTGGGATACTTTGATTTATACCTTGGACACCTCTCTGCAACACGTTTTCTGTTGCAGACAGTGAGGTACAGTGACTGTAGCTGCACATGTTGAGGCTAACAACCATGTAACACTAAGAGACAGGTCCCATTCTATGCCTCTAAGCTGCTGCAGGGCGAACGATTGGCTCGAAATGATACGGATGAGGGCTGCTCAACTCGTCCCCAGAAGTATCTTCCTCCATTTTCATCTGTGCCTTTCTGTCTAGTTGCAGCATGTTAATCACAGCCCAGCCCCCCAAGTGTCCGCTGGTCCTCCAGGCAACGCCTCCTTGAGGCATTTTTTAAAAGAGGGAGTGCGGACGGGAATGTAATCTTGAGGGGGGTGAGCTACTCTTTAATCAAATAAATAGCCCAATTGTTTGGGGGCGGGACTTAAAGTTTGTACTGGAACCCGCCACTAGGGGGCAGGTCGTTTCCTTTTGGCTTCCGCATCATGTCCTTGTGTCCAAATCTGTTTATTTGTAGATGGAGAAAACTGAGCTTTATAAAGCCAAAGAAGATAAAGTGTCTGTGAAGCTGTTGCGTAGTCATGTGACCTAACCTAACCAGCAGTCACACATAGACACTCTCAGTGGCAACAAACTTGATGGTTTATAAATGAAAATCACCAGAGGAGGTGAAGAACAGAGGCTGGAGGATCTAAGCACGACTGAAGTGGATGCAAGAGAGAGTAGGAGCAGAAGCGTGTGCATGTATCTGAAGTAGGAATCCAGGCTGTGTGAGTGCGTCTGGGCTGACGGTAGTGAGGTGGCGTTGAAGACGGAGGAATAAAAAGGTGGTATGTGAGTTAGTGAGAAATGAGATTGCGCCTCGCGAGAGTCGAGTGCGTGTTCGTCTCCACGTGTGTGGAATGCAGAGCCGTCCTGCTGTGCCTCATTAAGCCCATGTTGAGTGCAGATACGGACCTTGTCATCTTCCTCTCAAAAGGCCCAGCGAGTGTGAGCTGTACGTGCTAAAAAGAGGGGATTTTGGGGGGGAGGAGGGGTGCTATTAGCTCTCCACATTGATTTTCTAAGATCCTCCCTGCTCCTTCTCCACTATGAACCGTTTCTGTCTGTCCTCTCTTCACCACACTGACTTTCTCTTTAGTATTCTTTGTGTTTTTCAGGCCCCCGTATTGCTTTGTTTTCCTTTTCCCACCAGCCCTCGTGTGTTCGGTCCAAACACACTAGCTCTGGATTCTCTCCCACCTCCCGGTGTGTGCGATTTAAACTGACTGCCAACTTTCCTCCCATCACCTCCTGCAAACTCTCAGCGCCGTCCATTAGTGGGAGGTCGGCACGAACCTCACCGACAGAGTGACAAAGTGTGTCGAGTGTGTGTGGACGGGGGGGGGGGGTGCGCAACTTGAGGGGAATCGAGCGTGTGTCAGCCGTGTCACTGCTGCTCGATTGACCGTACTTGGAGCAAGTCAGGGGAAGACTTCCACTCTATTGACCCGGCGATGCTGTACGCTCTATAAAGTATCGACTCTAACACAGACGCTAAAGCCACCGGACCACACACCTCATCTGTCTCACACACACACACACAAGTGTACGTCTTTAAAGGCCGTCACTGATGCTATCGTATTTCAGTTATACACAGTCTCTCCAGCCTCTCTAACCCTTTTGCTTTAAAATTACACGTCTCCAACCTGTTTTTTTTAATACTTTACGTTTCATGTTCACCTACCAAGTGAGACTGCATGCACAGTTTGGGGCTTTTTCACAGGTATTTCTTGTGAAAATGATCATATCCCAAACAGTTAGAGCAATTATGGTTCATATTACCATGAGTAATTGGATGTCTGGCTGTATAGACGTTTGTCTGCTCCTGAAAAATGTCTCGGATTCCGGCACCAACAAAAGGTTGAATTACAGAAGAAGACAGTCGATTCATTTTCAGGTTGTATTTTTTATGTCATGTGCAGAACTGAATTCCGTCTGTTCTGATAATGAAACATGTGCTTTGTATCAGGTTGTACCATCTGGTGGCGTGGGGGGTGCCTTTGGCCATGGCCTCTTTACCTCTGGTCAAGGGTTACTATGGTCCCGCGGGAGCCTGGTGGTGAGTATATCCGTACAACCCAAACACAATGTCCTTTTTTTCCTTTTTCCTCTTAATGTCTTTCCTTTCAGTGAAGGCTGCAGTTCTGGCCTTGCTCTAGTGCTAGGTCTGCCTTAATAGGAGGTAAAAAATTGGCAATTATCAGCACATCTGATCACAGGGAACGCCTCCTCGCTCTCCGGTGAATACGAGAGGCATTATTTGTTTGGAGGGGTGAGTATGCGGGGAAGAGGAGAGGAGGTGGCGGAATGAGAATTGGGACAGAGCCTTAATCTCCGGGCTCCTCTCTCTCTCTCTCTCTCTCTCACTCTCTCTCTTTCACTTTCCACTCTCAGCTTATTAATAGCTGCAGCTGCAAAGCTACCCCCCCCCCCCCTCGCAGTCACACAAGTCTCTCTTCCGCTCACGCTCTCCCTTTCCTTTGTGACCCGCTCATCGCTCTCCCTCTCTGTTTCTCTCTCCCCCCCCAGCTGGATCACAGACGATCACGTAGCCTGGAGATTTGGGATGTAAGTAGACCCTTTCAGCGCTGCCATCAAAGCCTCCCCCACTGGGGCAGATTGGGTGGAGCAGGGAGGAGGAGGGCTGTCTCTGTGGGGAAATGTGAAGGGTTACATGTCAATGGAGACTGCAGGGTTTTTTTTTTTTTTTTGTTTTTCTTGGTACGTGTCCAAGGAGTATGTGTGAGAGCAGATGTGTGTCTAGTTAGATTTAGGGGAGTTGCAACATTGTGTATTTAAGTGTTTAGGATGGCTATGAAGGATTATGCCTGTCTGCCGTTTTTGCAACCAGTACTAAGTCTGCAAGTGCCCTGCCAATCCCTGGGTGCACATACTTAGACGCACATAACGTGCACATGCACACAGCGCTTCTCGATGAGCCAAGGTAATCGCATTGCCGCTTGCAGCATCAGCAGGGAATCAATCTTTTAAAACAAATAAGCGCGCACACACAGAAACGGTCTCACACAGACAGAGAACAACACATAGCTATCAGCCGTGCTAAACGAGCCCGTGTCTCTTTTATCAGCGCTCCTCTGCTCCCCGGTTCTGTCTAGTTTTCCATGCTGTTGTGGCCCAGGGGGACGCGCTGCTCAGAGGATCAGGGAATCTTCATTAGCTCTAATTACATCAAACCAGACGAGAGATTAGAGGCCAAGGCAGCACCCGTCAAGACAGAAAAAAAAAAGCACACGTGCTTAGATACATACATCCTGTCACCAGCATGTGGGAGGGCAGTGTGTAATGTTAAAGGTGAAAAGAGGAAAAGGTGGGAGGGGTGACATACGGGATGCAGTTAGACAGACAGGGAATTACTTAGCAGGAGGAGGAAAGTGGGGTCGCAGTAGCAGGAGGGGAAGGAGAGGAGAGTCAGGGGAAATAGATTGTCCTCGTTTCTGCCCACGCTCCGTAGTGTGTCTTCATCAGAGCTCAGCGAAGCACTCAGACGGAGCAGAGGAGACAGGGGAGGTTTAAAGGAGGAAGGAGCGGGGAGGGAAAGGTGAACGAACAGCAGAGGACACGGCTGTATGTGTGATGGAGGGGCAGAGTTTCATAGCCTGAGTCAGCAAATGGAATCACTGGAGCTTAGCTGAGTCACCGCTCTTAAGAAGTCCCCGTTGGCGTGTGTCATCAGTGCCACTGACAAACAGCTGTGGAAATGACAAATGCAAACGAACGGCTCAGAGGTTTTTGACAGACTCGATCATTACCACTCTCATTTTATCAGTTCACAGAGATCTTCAGACTTTCTCTCGCAGGCTGATCTAAGGCTTCAACCGAATTCTCTTCACAGCTGTCAGATAAACTGCTGAAAACATGAATGTCCTCTGTTAGATACACTGTAAAAAATATGTGAGCCTGAATGATCAAATATCCCCAAAAAACATCCCATCAGACCATTTGAATGAGGTGATCTGTTCTGACTTACCTGAAGCGACCACTGAAGCTGTGAACATTCGCACCTCGAAGCGTGTCCAACGCGAACTGGTCGCGCTTCAAAATATGCAACTTTCAGAGGCGTGAAGAGGAAATACGCAACTTTTGGAAGGAAGTAGTGCCAGACGGTATTTTTGCAAAGATGGCAGCTGTCAGTCTAGCGTTTGAAGAGAGAGTGTCCCTGTGGAGAACAGAGCAGCGGGACAGTAGACGGGCTTGCTGGCTTTTGCGCGGCTTCACCGGGTCAGTCAAAACTTTCAAAAGTGAACTGAACTTACCAGGTTGCCCCGATCTCTTCACTTATATTCCTCCAAACTAGGTCCTTTTTATTCCGGTCTCTGTATAGAAAACAGCTGGTATCGTGTAGCTCTGAGTGATTATCCACAGCATTTATCAATCGTTCCTCCGTGGCTTTGGCTAGACCTGCCTCTATGAACTGGGTCAGAGCATCACGTCACAATTCCTGATTGGTTGACGCGGCGCAGTCATACATGTCAACTCTCTCGATTTTCCCATGAGACTCCCGAATTTCAGTGCCCGTCCCGAAAATCTCCCGGAGCAACCTTTCTCCCGAATTATCCCAATTTCCGACACCTTCCACGGTGACTTGTTTCCGACCGGCTATTGATAGCGATAACACATCACATGAAAGACCGTCTTACAAGCACAGAGTACATGCTGCAAACGGTCTCACCCCACTCTGACGTGACTTGCAACAACCCCCTCCCAAATCTGCTTCTGAAGCATCTCAGGACCCCCGGTCGCGCTTCATCGTTCTTCTACGTTGACTTTACATGTAAACCTGAAGCTCTGGTCACTTCATACGTGTTTGGTATGAACACGCCTTTAGTCAAAGACTCAGAGGATCTTTTCCAACCTTGTTTCTTTCCGATTGTTCTTACCTTTACCCAACACACACTGCTCATCTGTCCTGCTTGTGCTTCCTCCAGTTCTTCACCTTCTCAAGGTTTCTTTCCTTGTTTAAAAGGCCTTCCAGGTGATGGTTAACAGGTGCGGATGAGCCGTAACCTGCAGATCCCAACAATCCTCCCATCTGCTGTAAATAAAAGCTTCTTTTATCTGATTCTTCTTTTTTTGAACTGCACTTGATGGACATCCAGCCTAAGGCCAAGGATTGAATTTGTTCTTGTATGTGATGATCTTTCAAGCAGCCCCCCCCCATCTGTATTTCGTCTTTGCCTTCCTTGTCAATCTGTTGAGAGCGATATCTTTCTGCTGTTCCTTTGATTCCCACCCTCACCCTGTTTTTCATCACCGGGAACTTTTCTTTTTTTTTTTTTATGATTCTGAGCCACGATCCGCTGCCATCCGTCCACCTTTACGTCCTCACCTCTATTCATCTCCTCACTTTTATCATCTGCTGCCCGCTCTCTGAAATCTTCTCTCTGTGCTTCTATTTCATTCTCTTTTCTGCCTCCCTCTCACTCTCTCCGGGTAGAGCTCAGCTGTAGAGCACAGCGGACTCTAATGGCAGATCATTATCATGCTAATTAGAGCACTTTGTAGCTGCCGCCCGTCATTCTCTCCTTCTCCCCCACACCCCCCACCCCATGCTATCGTTAAAAAGGCCACCCCCCCCCTTTCCCCTCTCATCCAGCATCCCCCCCCCCTCAGCTCGTCTTTCCATCATTAACAGGATGGGCGCTGCCATAATTGGATGCTGTTTATTCCTGAGAGCAGGTTATTAAATAACACCGAGGTGACGCTCACACACGTCTCTTTCATCATTGTCCCACGCCATTTCGGAACCCGTGCAGATGCGCACAGGCACAGTCGGACCCAGGTTCAAAGACTACCCTTGACATGTTTATTTTCTGTTTTAAATTTGAAGGTAAAATCGTGTAAAATGCAGATTCTCCTTCACTGCTGCACTTAAACAAATGCCTGCTGTCCCAGATTCTCCTGCCAGAAACTTGCTTTTACTCGATGAGTTCCTTTCAGTTCTCAGGCTTGGAAGACGAGCCTCAATGAGGACCGTGACCTAGTATTTGCCTTTTGAGGTGCTTCTAAAAGATGCACACAAGGGTATCTCTTTGGGCATTTATTCCCAAACCATTTTCCTCTGAAAAAACATGCGTCTTTAGACAAATTTGTATCACTGTCTGTTTTAAGTGCCAGTTTCTCCTGTAACTTTGAATTCCTTCCTATATTTACTGAGAGGCGTTTTGCCAGCGCCACGTTCTCACGAGACGTCGAACAGCACTATCAGGATTAGTCAGAGTTAGTCAGGCTGAACAGAGAAGCGCTGGCCAGAAACCTGTCCGTCAAAGTGAGAGAAAGAACTGCTTTGTGATTACAGGGAGAGGCTGAAACTCCTCCGAGCTTACATCACCTCCCGAGAGGTTCCACAACACAAGGCTGCCACTCCAACAAAGCCATCATCTCATTTCCTTTTACTCGTCTCTCTCCCTTTCATCCGCTCAGAAATGCCTAACTTATTATTCACCCACGCCTCCTGTGATTGGCAAACCTCAGTCCCACAGGAGCAGCATGTCTCACTGATATTGTCACCATGCTGGGATAATCTTTTGTTCTACCTCCCGACTCTCTGAAACTATGCGTTGTGAGGACCAGGCGTGCTTAGTCAGGCCTTTTCCTCTCAGTGCTGTCATACTCCGGGGTCTCTGCGTATCATTCATTCAGAATAACTCTGTCCATTGTTATCAAGCATCGCTCACCTCAACAAGTTGTGCACACGGTATCATCTTTAAAGCCGGCTTTGCGTCTGCACTGTTAGCCTGAGGTTTCTTGTTGTCTAGAAGCCAAATAAATACCATTTATTTGTTTTCCAAGTAGTTTTTGATTTCTAAATGCTCCACATCCAGCCCCTAACTGTGTCTTTACTCTGTGATGCTGAGCAAGTAGTCTCCTGTTGGATTTAAGGAGCTTTTTTTTGCTGAAAACAGCTGCGCGCTGCACCTGAAAATGAAGCTTTGGGATTGAACACAGGGTTGCTGAGTAAACACTTAAACAAGAGGCTGAAATATGTGTGAAGTTGCAGGTAGCAGGACATTTAGAGTGGGAACACTTTACTTTTGTCTTCTTTTATTGTTCTCATAAAGAAGTTTTATTCTGTTGTAATAGAGTCTGCAGGTAATTCCACATTACAATAAGGGTTTTTACATTTATTAGTATATATATGATTAAGTTTTGTGCATTGCAAAAAAAATCAAATGTTATTATTATTTAATTATTAAAAATCTTATTATTATTTAAAGGGACTTAAGGCAAGATTTGTGAAAAACTACACATGCATTTCCAGTTTATTCAATGCTAATGGGTCATGAAGCATTAAAAACCCAAAATAACGAGGCCATCCGCATATATGTCTGTTGCCTTGGAAACGCTGTGTGCTACATAATGCGCTGCAGTTCGACGTCCGAATTTCCTGCGCAGTTGTAGGGATGTGACGTAAATTGACGCTGCATGCGCGTTCCCGACAGCTCTTGAACAGGAAGAACATGGCCGCCGTGGACTTGGATTCAAACACTGAAGGTATACTTATGGATGTTTCTGCAGCCAGCAAACGACCTGCATCCACTCTCACCCCCCAAAAAAGTGGCACCACGAAGAAAAAAAAGACTTTATCAGCGGCATCTCGTGAGTCTAAAAAAAAACATGACCGAAGCCGGGCAGGCACCCGCATAAATATTGGATATGCGTTCGGTTCATGGAGGGAACTTCAGCTGCATTTGGGAGTGAAAACGGATGCTGACATGGCTCATTTCCTTGTGACCAGGTGAGAAAACATTATAGGTCGTGTTTAGAGCCTGATACAGTATGAAAATGATGAGATCAAATCAAATAACAGAGTGGAGAGACCTGACGTGAAGTATGTTAGCCTCCCCGGTGCAGTGCTGTGAAGACGAACAGTCTGTAAAGTGTCTGTGCGCGCTCCCGTGCCGGCTTGGCTGGTGGCTGCAGTTAGCCACAGCGCCTGTCGCGGCAGCACTGAGTCAGATTTTGTAAAGCTGCCTTAAGTTCCTTTAATTATTATTATTATTATAAGTTTCTAAGAAGGTTAAATAATCTCTTAATCCCAGTGTTTCCAGGATCTAACTTATGGTTTGTGTCTCTTTACTCTCCAGATGGTACGTGCCTCTTTTCAGCCTCATTTTCCTGATGATCTGTTGCTACGCCAGGATCATCTGTGTGGCCAATAACAGAGTGAGTTGCTTGAATGCAGCTTTAGGACAAAGGCAATTTAACAGAATCAGAATACATCTTGGATTTTCTTTGAATCGAACTCAAGTGGGGGGGGGGGGATCACAGATTTGATCTTATTTTTATTCCATGTGAAGCTTTATTTCTTTTTGTCATTGCGTTTAACCTTGGAGACTTCCGGATCTCTAACCCTCTAATGGAATCAGAAATAGCTCCAGTTGGAAACAAGCCAACGTTTCAATCAGCTTGTCTGAGCTGCTTTATTTGTAGGTAAATCTGAAAACGTTCACGTTAGTCAGAACAGATTTGAATGATAATTAATAATAAAATCCAAGATGAGGTTTTTTTTCTGTAAATACACTTGGACAAGGTCACATTCAAACTAAATTTTCTAACTAAATAAACAAAATGCTTCTACACAGAACAAACATTTTTCAGACGTTGCCATTGTCTGACTGACAACGTCTTCTGAACAGAACTCAAACGTGTGAACGTATTTTTGCTTCTTTTTTTTCTCACACGGAAGCAGGAAAAGTCAGACACTGTCATTCTAACAACACATCTCTTTAATTTATTATTCAAGTTTACAAAATCCTGCTTTTGAAATGTGAGGATATCCTGCATTTGGAGGGGGGGGGAAGCTTGATGCAGGAAACTGCTCTGTTCTTTAATCTGGAACTGATTTACCAGCTGATGTGCCGTACATGTTGGCTCGGTGTAATTTTCCATTTTGATGTTACAGACGGAAACCAGAGGCGGCGTTTTACTAAATGCACATAGCTGCCATTCTTCTAGTTCAACCCCCTCGACTCCAGCGTACCTGCGGTGTTTCTATCAGATTTTTCTTTTTAACATGAATTAACGAAGACAAAAGGAAAGTAAAAGAGTGGCCTGCACCTCATAAGACTCACAATGAAGTTTTATCATGAATATTGGCATTCTGTCTCTGGGTGGTGCCGATGTGAGAAAGATGTCACAGATAACCAGGTTGCAGGAAGACAACAGAGACACACACACCAGGTAGCTGAAGGGCAGGAAAAAGAAAAAGAGGCAACACAGCTTTTTATCATGACTGTGATAACGAGGGGGAATGAATGTAGCTGCGCCTCATAACTCATTCAGCTCACCGCGTTCCGCTATCTCTCCCTCTTCTTCTTCTCATCTCTGTGTCTGTCTTCTACCTTCTTCTCATTTCCCTTTTTTTTTTTTTTTCTTGCATTCATACGTCTCTTTCTCTTTGCATCTGGACTCCCACACATTTTCTCCACGTCTCTGTCCCACCCTTTTTTTTTTTTTTTTTTTTTTTTTTCGCCGCCTCTATCGTATTTTATGAAGAGCTCAAGTCTTATCTGGTTTCAGCTGGAGGCTGTCGCACTTGAAAGAATTTCACATGCTTTGAAAGCAGGGTAGGTGGCGACTCGCCGCAGAAAGGGATAAAGCTGAGGGAGGCTGAATGGGGTGAGGGGGGGGGGAGATGTTCGCTGGACAGAGAAGTTTTCACACTTTTCAGACAAAAGATAAGAGATGCAGGGCTTTAGATTTTGTAACTCATTGCAGTTTTGGTCATATGCTGCATGAGGAGTTTGAGATCTGGGAATTAATGGAGCGTTCGTTATAAAGGAGTTTTACACATCCTGTTTTTATTTTTTAAACCTTCCCCCTCCGATTTTCTAACTAGCTGAACTTCACCTTAAGAGAGATTGTAACAAATTCCCATGCACATATGGGAAATCTGGCCGAAGCCTAATGATATTGCCACTTATTATCAGCGTTTGTTGATTGTGATGGATAGTGGTACTCAGTTGGACAGCAGAGGGCTGCTGTGGAACAGGATCAGTCTAATGACCAAATGGCTGCCCTTTTTTCTTCTCCTCGCGCTGCGCACACACCACAGTCACACACAGATTTACAATGACAGTCACGTCAGCGCAGAGAAACCATGGCAACATTGAGTTAATAAATAGCAGAACAGAGGAGCTGTTAGTGCATATCGTTCATGCTGCAGCTTACACAGGACCTCCAGAGTTTTGTCTCAGTCGTCTTCTGTCACATGAACCCTCTGACTTCCTGTCTGCACCCCCGCCCCCCCCCCTCATATCTTACCATTACAAATCCCCTGTCTTGTGCATGGATTTGTGTGTGCACGTGTGTCTCTGCGCGTGTCTGTTGACATTTTCCCTGCATTCCCTCGAGAGAGGACAAAGAGGAAGAGCATAAAAACAAGTATTCCCACGTTCGTTGCCGAGATCTCAAATCTCCAGCGTTAGTTCCGTTTTTTGTTTTTTTTTTCACTTTTTCTATGAAAGTTTTCCAGAAATATTTCTCTTCTCTGCGCCCCTTGCTTTGTTTTCTTCTTCTCCTCCATCATACTGTGTGCACTGGAGCTGATCCGTTTTAGTGAGAGGCTGGGAGCTGTTTAAGTGCTCCCCACTGCCTCTAAGCTCAGCGCTCTGGTGTGAATTGGGCAATTTAGTAGGGGTGTTTGAGAGGGTGGAGGGATTTTGCATTGGCGCGATAGCCAATGTGATATTTGTTCCAGCTTGTCACTGCAGGCACTGACCTCTAAACATTTCTCTCAGGGGGAGCAAACATCCGACATCGCTGCTTTTTTCTCTTCTCTTAACAATTGCACTCATACTTTCCCTTTTTTTTATTATGTGTCTGCAGATGCAGTCATGGTTGGGAACCTTCAACCCCGAGAGGGAAAGACGAAAGGTAACGACCTGACGGTCGCATTTCTCCATGCACGTTTCCACATGAGGATTAGTTTCTGCAGGATTAGCGTTCAGCCAGTCGCTGGACAGGTGTCGAACACAACAGGGAGCAATTTGACCCTTCAACTCTGTTCCCCTGGGTGTGTTTGTGAACGTGTATATGCACATGGAGGGGACAGATGTTTGACGAACTGAGAGCGATCTGAAGAGCCACGCGTAAATGATACCAAGATAAATCAGGTCGGAGACGTTACAGCATAAAACTTGGATGTGATTAACTGTCAGACCCAAGCAGGAATCAGAAGAAAACCATTTGAAGATAAATTTAAAAGGCTTTTCATACAGAGCTCTAAGTGATGCAAACTTACGTACATTTCATACACTTCAGTATAATAGAAATACAGAGGAATGTTGTGGAATAAATGAAAGATCTGAGACTGAGAAGTTTTTACAGTATGGCTTTAAACTGATTTTGGGACTAAAAGATTTGGATTTCTTAGAATTTTTTTATTTGAGGTCACTAAGCTTGATGATGCGCTTGTATAATACTTATCATGTTCTTCATTTTTCATTGGATACTGCGTCCATTCAGTCAACCAGACACCAAACCTTCACGTTCCTGCTCATTTAAAAGACAAATGATTGTAAATGTTTCTCCTTAATGCCCAATTAAAGCAAAGCATCCGAGACGAAGGTGGTCAGTGTAAAAGTGACTAATGTAAAGTTAGCAGCAGTGATCCAGTGCTCTCCTGTGCTTCCTCACCCCTCCTCCTCCTCCTCTGTCACTGTGTCTGCCTCCCAGCAGGGTGAGGTGTGGAGGGGAGGTTAGGGTTAAGGTTATGTAGATGCTGCCCCTAAGTGGCAAGGATAATTACTGCACACTGAACTGGCGTAACCCCCACCAGCCCTGGTGTGTGTGTGACGCACACACACTTTATGTGGGCTAATTGCTATGTGTAGCACAGAGTGTAAATAAGTCAGCAGCGGGTTTTTATCACACTTTTTCCTTGTATTTCTCTTTCTCTCTCCTCATTTCCATCATTTTTACTCCTCTCTCTCTCTCTTTCACTTTACTCTCTGTCTCCCTTCTATTTCCATGTCTTTCTCTCTTGCCCCCCCCCCCCATCTGTCTCTCTTTCTCTTGTACTCATACGCAGCATGAATAAAGCAGCAAGCCAGGTTCATGGGCATGAATATTTATGAGAGTTTATGCACGCGCTGCGGTGCTTTAAAACAACAACAACAGCCTCCCAGATTGCTCTTGCCATGCCAGTGAGCTGTGGTTCGTGTGTGTGTGTGTGTGAGTGTAAAGTGTGTAGCAGCAGGTGTAAACTAGACAAAGCGATTCCTGTGGGTTGTCTAAAGACCGCCAGCTCCGGTTATTTCCATTCACTTCGCCACGTCTCCCTTCTTGTGCTCACGCCGTTTCCTGAGTTTGTCATTCTTTATCTCCCCCGTCTCACCATCACCCCTCGCTCTCTCGATAAAACGCAGGTCTGGTCAGAGCGATGACGCGCATTCCTGATGCTGGCAGTCGTCAGGGCCGTAAGTCAGACGGCTGCGACCCATCTGTGTCTCGAGCCATTCGTCTGTAGTCGTGCTTGAGCACGCGATCAAACGCCACAAGGTCTTGCAGTGGCGCAGGTCACGGAGAGGGATGTTCAGTCCACACATACACTCACCTTTAAGCACAGATTTGCACACCTACACACGCAGCAGCAGCTCAGTCCTGTCGGGTAGCAACAAAACTGGCTGTGCAAACAGCAAGCCGCTCGTTCGCTATCTTCTCAAGGCGTTTGTTTACAAATCCACACAAGCTTTGGCTTGAGTAATAATGTGATGCGTCTGTACACACGTGTGTGTGTGTGCGCTTGCATTCCTAATCTTGTATCCCACTGAGCATTGCCCCTGCATGTGTGCATCCTCATTAATCCACTTAGTTTTGATTTTCTATGTCAGCGACAGAGGAAGTCAGTATGAGAAAGGTGCAAAGAACATTTATTAAAGCGTCTTGGCGATATTGCGTCGGCTTGACAACACACACGTACGAGATCCTCTCCCGAGCTTCCAGACAACCAGCGTTCTGTTTAAAAGTACTTTAAGATTCTACATGTTTTTGTGGATTTAGTGAAAAAAAAAGGTTAATTTTCCACGGCTAAAATACAAATCAAATGGTCATATTAATCCCATCAAAAGCTTCATTTTTATGAATTTATTTCACTTTCTTTTCTTTAACTTACGAATGCAGATACTGGTTTTTAATTTTCTCAGGGTCTTCTCCAGCCTTTTAATCCATTTGACCTGAAAAGTTGAAAGACAAGGAGTGTTGAGAAGAATCAATCTATAAAACGTGACATTTTTAGAATTTCACCTCAATAAAAAAATCCTTAAAACGTCCTTGATTCTGATGTCAGAGTGCCTTTAGTCAATCCGATGCTGTTATTTTTAGAGCCAGCTTGTTGTGACACGAGCGCCAGCCGAGGGTGAGTGCTGTGGGTGGTGGAGAGGGGAGGGGTTGCGCCTGATAACTGTCTGTAATCTAGTGTGTGTCATTAACGTCGGGACCGCTGCGCCCGCTCCACATAATTACGGTTTCATTCCCCCTGCTTCCCGAGCAGCGCAGGGGCCTCTGACACCGGAGGACTGTGATTAAAAACACGAGGCACTTCACCCGTACTCTTCCCCCTCCACCATTCTGCATCCTGTCGCACTGAAACTCTTCTAACGCCATCTGAGATTGCCAGCCTCGTCGCCATCTTCTGGATCCTTTTCTTCTTTTTATTTGATTGGCCTCAAATTTTCTTCCATATTTTCACCCGTCTGCCTCTTGGATTCTCCTTTTCATCTTCTACGACCCCCCTACTCGTACAAAGAATAGCACATAAACTTGAGATGACAACAGGCCTATATGATGTAGCCTGTGATGCCAGAGCTTCCCATAATAATAATAATAGCCACAAATCGGACTAAGCGACCGCCTTCGGGTTTGTTCTGTTACCGACAGTGATGTGGTTGTAAACAGCCTGCATTTCCTACAGAAGAACAGTGGCTCCTGTATTAACCCCCCCCCCCCATCCAAACACACAGAAGATAAAATACCACCATATTTTCATTTGAATTGTTTAAAATGCTTGTGTTGGAGCTTGCACGCCTCGGGGTCTTTCTGGTGAGTAATTAATTTCCAGCATGTGGGGGTAGAGACCAGAGCTCGTGGGCCTGCCTCTTGGCTTTGACTGTCGGTGTGTGTATGTGTGAGTGTATCGGAGGGGTTATAGAGAGAATGAAAGGGAGGGAGGCTTTACGCTGGCTTGGAAACTGCGTCCTAGCCTAGAGGAGGCGGCGTTGTGGGGGGGGGTGAGGAAAAAACAGCACAGCGCAGAAAATCGATCCAGGGGCCGCTCTTCTCAGCCTCTTCCGGATGCAAGAGTCCTCCTCTCCCGGGAATTAGATAACGGCTTGTAAAAGCTCTCCCCCTCTCCTCGACTTTTAGCTGCTGCATCTCTCTGTCTCTCTGCCTTCCTTTGCACAATATTGCCTTCATCTTCTTCGCATAACTGCAAAGTATTAGCTTCTAGTTTAATTGGAATCCCCGTTTCTTCTCACAACCGTGTGGATATTGTGTATTATCTGCAGGTTAATATTTTATTAGCGTCTAATTGGCCTTTGTTGTTCTCCTCGGTGTTGTGTTCTCCCAGTTAAGACACTAACTATTTGAGCCTTTGTGGAATTGGAAGCCAGTAGCGCGCTGTCAGTTTCTCTACGTGGGTCTGTAGCGGCTTTGCTTTCTCTTCTCCAGGTTTCTTTGGCCGAGGAGATCAAGCCGCTGAAGTGGTATCCCTCCGTTTACCTGCTGGTGTCCATCTTCCCCCTCATTAACAGGTAACACACAGTCACACCTGTCCGGAGCCAAAACCTTGATGCTTGATTTGCATGATGGCTTCATTTCACTATCTTATCTCCCCCCCCCCCACTTCTCCTCTCTTGTTCTCTCTTATCTGAACTCTCACAAAGCTTTGCTGTCGCAGTAAGAACACTATAAAGGAGCTTGTGTGAGTCTGTGTGTGTGTGTGTGTGTGTGTGTGTGTGTGCGTGCGTGAGAGCGATGGAGGAATAAAGCATTTTATTGGCTTTTATAAAACCAGAGCTTCATCAGCGGAGGTTTGGTGGGAGGAGGCGGGTGGTCCAGTAAATGATAACCCCGGCGCTGTTATTACTCTTTCACCCTCCCACCCCCACCCCCCCCTCACAGAACCGGTGTGATTGACGGGTCAGGGTTACTAAGTGATTAGCTGCAGCGGCTCTGCTTGTCGCCACGGCAATGTAGGTGGAGACACAGGTCAATTACAGGGTCAACGTCTTTCAAAAGCTCTGGCTCAAACAGCCCCCCCCCCTTTCGCCCCCT
>SSNP01000126.1:789117-812532 GCA_006937955.1 Pachypanchax playfairii | reverse complement strand
CCCCCCCCCCCCCCCCTTCACAGGCGAAAGTTGCTAGAATCCGAAGCAAGAAGCACCATCGTTTTGTAGTATTTTACTTTTTAAAAATGTTTCAGTGAAAATGTGCTTTTGGCTGTGAGAGTTACAGGAATTTATCCACCATTTTATTCAGGCAGCTTGAGGGGCGGCACTTAAATGGGGGAGGCGGGATTTTAGGCAAACTGAGCGTTTTACTTCCAGGTTGAAGAATAACTTGAGAATATAAGTTATATTTTAGGACAAATGAAGACTAAATAACACCAGAGGTAAGATTTTATCATATATGTGTCTATCCCAAATGTTGAAAGCTGTAAATAGCAGGATACAGGGCCTTTAAGCCCTTATAAACACACTTTACACAGTGAAAGCTGACATTAACGCTGAGTAAGAGAGACCGTGCTGGCTAATACTAAGTGAAATTTAATGTTGCTCTTTTTGGATGAGCCAATCAGAATCCAGGATACACAACCACCTGCTTCTTATATGTTTGCATATAAAATTGACAGTTGAGTGAAGCCACAAAAGTTGAATCACAACATAATGAGTGATAACTGTACATGAGAACAACTAAGAATGTGCAAATGATCATAAAAACCCTGGTAAAATATCTGTTTTATGAGCATCAGTTACTAATATTACATTACAAGATAAAATCAACACAGACAAATGGAACAGTAGACTGGGGCTTGACTGACATTCTAAACGACAGATTATTATTGATATGCTACCTTTGAAAATTTTTAAATCTTGATGGATATATAATTCCAACCATTCCCATAAGCTTCACTTTGTGTTTTTGCTTAGTGTTATTGTGAAAAACCGGAAAAAGGAAATGGCCCTTAAGTTCTGGCCCAATGGAAATTATGGCTTGTTTCAGTCCAAATTATTTTAAGTTGGGCGCAGCACACAGGAAGAAGCACTTGGCTGCAGGCTGCGACCCCCACACTGCTCAGCTTGGTGCAAGGCAGATCTGCCATTGTGTAACACAAACACATAAGTGGGTTTGAAATTATGTTCTGCACCCGTTGCTTTCAACGTGAAGCGCCCCTTAGGCTTTTAAGACTTTAAATCTTTCAGCGGGGGGATCGTCTTCCCTAGAGAATTATACACCCACAATCTCACTGTGTCCTGATCCCACACTGGCATTTTCTTGAACAGCGTCAGATTGCTGCCATTGTCTTGGTTGGTGAGTCTTCTGGACAGTGTCCTGCATGTTTTAGATGTTTCAACACGCCTGACCCATTAAATGAATGGGTCATTTACAGGCTTTTTCAGAACCTGATAGTATGCTGAGGAGGTAATTCAATTATTTGAATTGGTAACCACTAGGCACTAGGTGATCAGGCTACTTTGGCACAACGCTACTGCCCCAGGTGAGCGATTTGTGCTTGATGTTTTCATGACCTTGTCACCACCGGTGCGAGTAATGAGACTGTAGACTGCGTAAGAAGCCTGGAACAAAAATTTCTGGAAAAATTTGACGAAGACATGCCAGTTAGCACAGATTCTTTATCATGTTGGACCTCGATACCCTGACCACATTTCCTGGGCTGATTTTTTTCATTTGATTGAATATATGATAATAAAGCTTGAAGGTTGTCATTACATTATCATCTCAAAATGAATTAGGAAGTATCCACAGAGAACTTGATGAATGTATTTATAGCACCTGTACGTTCAAGGTGCTGGGTTATTCATTTCATCCATTTGGCACTATTATTGTTGAGCACTGTCTTCTTTTGTATTGGTTAGTCAGTAGATGAACAGCTGTAGAGTCTCGTGTAACACGAAGCGACGCTGTTTCTTTCAGTCGAATGTTTGGTTTTGTTTTTTCCTCTCATGCAGGACATGGGCAGCTTGAGGATAACTTGCATGACCCCAAAGGTCAACAGCTGTGGCTACTTAGATCCCGCTAGACACTCAGCCCATGAACACAACACATGCAGAAAATGCCATGAGCCGCATGCGGTTTGATTCTCTTGCTAATAGATCAATAAAAGACATTAGTGGCAGCCAAACCCAGTGAGCATCGCTAATACGGGGTTAATCCAGGGTTAATGGCCAAGCAGCATCGTTTGCAAAGGCAGCCATTAGTTCTCTGCAGCATCACACTGTATCAGTTCTTCCCCTGGTCATGCCCCGGGTTTCCAGGCGCAGGAAACCAAACTGAAAGAAAGGGAATAGAGGATCAGCCTTGTGAGTCGAGAAAAGAATGAGATGTCCAGATAGATAAACCCGAACGCAAAGAACTGGGAGAGATATCAGTGGGAGGCTGGGCAATGTGTAAGAAATTTGCATATAGAAATAATAGAAGATGGGGAAGTTGAAACTGTGGCCGGGAGAGGCTGGAAACAGAGCTGAGAGAAAGTGGCGAGAAGGAGAGGAAGCGAGTTGAGCGCTACACGTCTCCCTGTCCTTGTAAAGTGCTGCGTGCTGTCGAAGCAGCAGCCAAGAATGTGTCAGCCCAGCCGTCTCACGCTGCCTAATGGGCTCTTAAACGCTGATATAAAGCTCGCTCGCTCTTTCACCCTCCCCTTTTCCCTCTCTTGCTCCTTCTTTTTCTGCCTCCGCCACTTGCTCTCATTACCTCTCGTTCTCACCCTGTCCCTCACTCTGTCACTCACTTGTCCTCTGCCTCTCTTTCACTTGACTTCTGTTGCTCTATCAACCTCCAGCTCTGTCTTTTTCTCATTCACTGTCTTTCTTCTCTCTCTGACTTCTTCAGTTCCTTCGTACGTCTCAAGCCTCTCGTNNGGAGGTTGTTTCTTCATCTCAAACTTTACAACTTTAAAACTCAGCCCCTCTCTCAGTCTTTGTCTTTTCCTCCACCAGACTCCATAATGCCTTCTACCCCAAAGATCCGTCCTTCGCCCTCACCCTTGTACATGTCCTGTCAGCACCCCTCCATGGGTTGGCCAATGCCTTTGTTTTTGGTCTGGATAAAGAGTGGTGGAGCGTCCTGACCCCAACCGGCATGCAGGTACAGAAACTAAACACACACTGACACACACACACATTGTGTCTACATCCCAACTCCCCATAAATCAGTTTCCTGTGCAGTTTTGGACCCCATTGTAATAAAATCATGGACATTAATGGGGATTATGCTGAACTAACAATTCAGCCCAATCGGCTGGTTCCTTAGATAGAAAATGTTTTATTATTAATTGGTTGATTTTTCTGTGAAGTGCCTTGAAATGACTTTGTCATGAACTGGCGCTTTATAAATAAATAAACTTGAAAATTAATGTAGAACAGATAAACATGTTTACATTAGCGCAATAATTTTCTTAGATTTTTTTCACCAACATACTTAAATGCTGAAGCATAATTTTAATATTTTTGCTTCTCAATTATGCTGGAACTCTTTAGAACTTGACACGGTTCTACAAAGTGCTTTGCTGCGGGTTTCTTATTCACCCATTTCACAAACTCATTCACACTGTACCTCTAATTCTGATCATGCAGTGCTTTTTTTCCTCTATCACACTCAGACACTAATGAGCGTATTGTTGGAAATGTGGCGCTCAGTGTCCAGGCCAAGGTCTCTTTAGTACACAGAGGGACTGGGGATTTAATTCAATGCGTGTTCTGCAAGTGGTCAGAACAGGTTTTCCTGGCGAAAACACTGACGTTAGCTTATCTGAGAATGAGGTGAATTCTTAGAAGGCCAAGTTTTAAATCAATTATGCTTCTTACCTATTATAGGCACAGAATGCCAGTAACTGTATTTATACATTACTTCAAAAGGGCTTGTTGTTTTAACAAAGTTAAAATAGTTCGTTTGACATACTGTGTGTCGCTATTGAATTTACATAGTCGGCTATTTTCACTGTCTTCAAATGTCATCTAGTTTTCAGTTTGCTGTGCTATACATATATATATATATATATACACACAGTATATGTATATTCATTATCATGGTTTGTTCTACTTTTAAGAAGCATGTTAATCCAGATTAACCCCTTTTATGTGACTATAATTATAGCCAGAGTTATAAAATCTAGATTTACTTTATGACAGCAGTTTGTGTAATCTTGTCATCTAAGGTGAAATAAAGCTGCAGATGACAGATACTCTGAGTATGTTGACTTGGCTTACAGGTACTGACCTACATTTCACAAAATTGGGTTGAATTTGTTATACGCACATACCAAAATGATGCCACCGGCTGAAAATTCAGGGATTATCAGAGTTCTTGCAGTTTGTGTCTGCAGGTTCGACAGCAGTCGATCCAGCTAATTTAAACACACTTTAGTTATAATCGGGGTGCACATAAGTTGTCCGCAGGTCCGCACACACTGTCAAAATATAAAATGCGCACCAGATGAAAAGTTCCAACACGCGTTTGCGTACTTAACATTGGTTTGGCTGAGCTGCGTGAATTTTTAGGTTAATCAGAGGCGGGTCATTGTCAAATAAATGAAGAATCCCTTTGACTTCTTTTGTTTGACTGATATGTTTCTCAGCCAGAGCGCCGAAGTTCCAGCTGATCAGCTGATGCTGCGTCTCTCTCTGTCTCTGTGTATCAGTCTGCCAGTGTGACGGATTTTCAGTCAGTCAGATCAGTGCAGCTGACTGCAGGATTCTGCATCGTGTCAAAACTGAAAAAATTCACTGAATAAGACAAATAGACCATCGTGGCACAGACGTGTAGAACTACCTTTTTGTGCTATAAAATACAGAAAACCACCTGTTTTAATCAACAGTATCAGCGTATTTGTCTGTGATCCGCGCCATTTTGAATGCACGCAAAGCACTATGGGATATGCAGTCAATGCCCCATAACTGTCCAGTGTATCTTTTTATCTGACTGCACCACATTACAAACATCCTCATCATTTCAAAACAAAAAACAGTTACAGTAAATGACAGAAGCTCCAACAGCTGACTAATAAATTTCAACACCAAACTGTTAAATGTAGATTAAAGTGAACAATCAAACCTGTAAACAATCCAACCTGAACTCTGAAGGTTTTTTTTTACCAGTATTTTTATATTTTACTGGTTTCTCTTGATTTTTTTCAACAATTAAAGGATTTTTATTGAAACAAATATAGAGCCAGGTAAAGTAAACAGACTGAATTTGAAGCTTGATGAAACCAAAAACAAAGCAGAGGAGCTCGGAAGAGACACAGCGAGACACATTTAAAAATGTGAGGACCAACCAACAACCCTAGGTTCTCTTCTGAGAACCAGGCCAAAAATATTATGTGCACCCCTGGTTATAATCACTGTTGGCAATGGAAAACATTACATTGGACTTTTTTTTAAATTTGTGAACAATTAGAACAACAACTTCCTTAATTGTGCTGTTAAATAGTAGACAGTCACAGATTTCATGTCTGAAACCAACATTTCAAACCTCAGATTTGTTTTTGACATTTGCTGTTTACTTTTGTTTCCCTCTCTAAGGGTCACAGGTGGTTTTAGCCCATCCTTAAATGCTTTGAGTGACAAACCATATGAGTCAATGGCCCAATTATTTTTTGTTAGTTTTTTCCACATACATGCTTGAATTGCTGTTGCGTGTTTTAAGTTTTTGGTCATGCGTTTACAAAGAGCTTGTCTTTTGTCCGCTGAAGTAAATGGCACACACACACGGTCTTTTAGTCTTGTCGAGGTTCTACAAAGTACTTAACCTTGTGTTTTTCATTCACCCTTTCACACAGTCATTCACACGGGGCTTTTTGTTCTGCTCATGCAGTGCTTTTCTTTCTCACTCTCACTCACTCACACATGCACGCACACACACACGCTGGTGAGCACTTTGTGAGAAATTCACGGTTTAGTTTCTAACACAATGTCCTGTCAACTTCCGAGGAAGTGTGGGATTTAGCATCTTATTGCTCTGCTCTGTTCTCCCACCAAAGCAACAACATATTTAAACTGTTTTATGTTCCTTCTCGATGTTTATTCTGACACTAATCTAACATAAGAATGATAGCGTGGAACGAAGTGTTCACCAGTGCAACACTGTCGCCTTCATATACAATTTGTTACGCCAAGTCAAACGCTATTGATGGAAGTTTAAAGAGCAAAATGTAACTCGTGGAACCAAAACTAAAAGTCTGATTTTGTTGATTTTTCAGATGTGTTTATCAGTTTGTATGTGTTAGTGTTACATGTTAGTTTGAATGAAGCCATCAGGAACACCAACAAACAAACTCACACCTGAAAAGAACGGAAATAGTTGGCTGTCATCAGCATAATGTTTTATTTTCCAACTCTTTTTCTATGGTTCTTCCTTCTTGGTCTGTTTGATTTATTTAAAGTATTTTATATAAGCTGAATTTATACATTATATTTGTGTTCTTAAGTATCTTATTAGGTAAGAGGGTAACACTTGATGTAAAACACCTTATTCTCCAAATCTGAATATTTGAGTTGTATATTCAGATCTGTATCACTAACTAAAAAGCAAAGGATTATGAAATGCCATTATTTGGACTTTAAAAAACAATTTTTGACTCTATAATTTTAGAATTCAGACACTGATTATCACAAAATGCTTTCCAAATGACCAAAACAATAAAACATATACTGCATAATCATATACAAACACAACAAACTTAAACTGTAGTTTGACTGGCTTCCATTTATCAGATACTCAGTCTTTATAGTGAAATCATAATTACTGTGTAAGAATCCTGATTACAAGCAGTCCTAATACTTGTAAATTTAACTTAACCAGTGTTTTAATTGCTCTCACCCTGAAGAAATAATCACCCGCATTAATTGGTACCATGTGTTGCAGCTGTTCATCTATCATCTGCACAGGAAATAATTGCTGGGTCTCACACTGAAATCAACTTTTCCAGAATGAAATTACAAAATCAAAGACTAATGTATCACCTCATTTATTTATTTTTTTCCTTTTAGGTAAATGCAATGAAGACCACATTACCTGAAATATGATATTTCTGCATTTGGACCGCAAACCTCATTGGTTGCATTTAAATAAACACCTCAATCAATACAGCTCTCCACACATTTGTCTCAATCTGCAAACATCGACTGCATCTGCAGATACGAGGTGGAGCTGGTATTGAACCACAAGCAAAAAAGAAAAGAAAAAAAAAAAGTCCTCTGTGGCCTTCGTTCACACGTGCACAGACGTGCACGCACACACATTCATACATATTGTCACCTACTCAGTTTGGCCGACCACGCTGATAACAGGTCACGAGCACAGCGTGAAAGAGTGGAATGTGTGGTGTGACCTTCAACCCAAATGTCAGCGCTGCACGGTGGTGAGTGGGGTGAAAGAGACGGAGAGACAGAGGAGTGAAATTGAATCTCAATGTGTTCGTAAATCACAGGGAAAACACTGTTTGTGTGTGTGTCGTGAAGGCAGAGAGGAAGAAGACGACAGAGGGAGCGGGAGAGAGAGAGAGAGAGAGAGAGACAGGCGGCGTGTGTGTTCGTGCGCTATCGTGACTAACAGCCGGTTGTTATTCATCTTGGCATGCGGCTCCCAGCAGCCCCCACACATCAGGTGTGAGATTGGCGGGGAAGAGGAGGGGTAAGCGAAGGGAGGGGGGGGTGATTGGGTGACAGCGTCAAAACATTCCTCTCTTGCAAAGCGGCGTAGCTGTGCTCTCCTCCTCCCAGCCCTCCTAACCTAGACTCATCGTGTTCAAGTACTTTCTCCTTTTAAAACCCTGTTCCCTGTATTTTTTTCTTCTGGAGCTGGTTTATGCACATCTCACGCACTGTTTTTAGACCCTTTTGCTGTAATCATTTTCATATTGGGCCTGAAGGGATTTAGCCATTGAACCTTGGAGTTTAGGGAGAAAATCAATGTATACAGGGTTTGGGATTTCCTAATTCTATCTTTTTGATTGATACACAGATTCATAAAAATAAATTGTTGCCTTGTTTGTGGCGGTGTGTATAAACCACCATGTAAGAATTCCATAAAGGCCTGGATTTGATTTCATTTATCTGACTTATTTCCCATTCAAGTTCTTAAACGCTCTAAGATTTAAACATGTCCTGTTAGTCAAATTATATCAACTTAATACTCCTAAAGAGGCCATTTCATTACTTTGTGATTATTTATTAAGTATTTACCTGTAGTATTAAACAGCTTCATTTACCAGGAAGTAAAACGCTCAATTTACCTAAAATCCGTCTGTCCCCCTCCTTGTGAGTGCTGCCCCTCGAGCTGCCTGAATAAAATGGTGAATAAATTCCTGTAACTCTCACAGCCAAATGCACATTTTTACCGAGACATTTAATGAAATTAAAATACTACAAATGGTGGTGCTTAGTGTCTTGCTTTGGACTCTCGCAGCTCGTGTGTGTTTAATCTGCCGGGGCAGCGCAGACACGTCGGGCAGGTCCTGGTGTAACATTGTTACGTCACTATTGCCTCTTTTCCACTGGCATCTACTTAGCCCACCCGAGTCAGCCTAACACCGACCGCACAGCCCGTACTGTCTTGTGTATCCATTGTGTTCACAGAAGTGAGGGCGAAGGTGTGGAGGTGGGCGGGGTTTCGATTTGCAAGCAGCGCAAAAACTCCGTGATATAGAAAGTAGTTTGACACAGAAAACCCAGCAGCACGGCAAGAAGCTTCCCAGGCTCGGTTTCAGAAAAAAAAACAGAATTTTTTCAAAGCGTTTCTAGTGGGAACCATCCAATCAGAAGGCAGCAGCGACGGGGTGGCGGGACGAGCGTCATCAACTATCCTAGCCAATCACTGTATAACGGAGACCGCGGCCTGACTCAGCCCAACTCATACTACCTGAGGTGGTACGAAAAAAATGGGGCTCATCCCAGAAAATGGGTAGTGGAAAGATTCTCAAAAGAGTCGTGTGGTGCGGAGAAGGGCTGAGTAGATGCCAGTGGAAAAGGGGCATATGTTACAGTCAGTTGTTTTTCAGGAGAGAGCATTGCAGCTGCTCAGAGCACAGGATTCAGACAGATACTGAGAAATGCATGTATTAAGGCAAAAACCACTCTGGGTTTGTTTTTATAAGGAAATAGCATCACAACATGGTTAAAATCTCCAAAAAGTGGATTTTGCATGATATAGGACATTTAAACTGCTTTTATTATCAACTCAAAGACTTCCTTGAGGGTTCTTCTTTTTTCAAGAGGCCATTTCATGACTTTTTGGTTATTTTTTAAGTATTAACCTGTAATATTAAACATTTTATGTCTAAAAAACGTCAGGAAACACTGATTAACAGACCTTTCAATCTGTCTGCATGAAGATTCGGCTGGTTTAGGGCGACAACTCATTAATATTCATTATTCGAATTTGCTGGACTCAGATTGGCTAACAAACTAGCCTATGAGAGCAAGGCTTCCTGTTTCCTTCCCTGCTGTGCATGGCAACAGCGCACCGAGTATCTTCTGGTTGATACATGTTTATGCTAACAGCTTTTAGCCAGCAGCATGCTAGGCGTGGTTTCAACTGCGGGAGCTGATGAATACTAATGAGCAAAGGAGTTGTGACATAACAGATACAGGCTGTTCGAACTCGGGTTTTATCGCTACCTGCGTAGTTTGAGAGATAAAAACTGAAAGAGAAGTTGCTGTGCTGTTTTCACAACATGTATGAAGGTCAGAACACCTGTGGAGCTAAAATATTCCACAGATATCTCAGAAAAAACGTTTTAATGGAATGGCCTCTTTCAGTCTTATTCAAGCTAAAATAAGGGGATATTATTTACCTGGCCAAGGTTTTACGATTACATCTGTTTTCAAATCAAGATCTCCAGGGTTTCATTTTTTTTTTTTTTTGCAAATAAGCATCATATACTTAGACTGTCTGGAACACTCCAAATGCACTTCTATGATGGACAGATCCTCCTCCACTCTAGAGGAGTAAAAAGTGGAAGCTAAAAAAATTCATACAAAATTTCTAAAAATTTTAATGATCATCAGTTCTTGAGACATAGACCAGACAAATAAAGTATTTATATTCTATATAAAGAAAATAAATAGAGTTTAAAGGTACAGTATGTAAGAATTAGACCTTCTTGTCAAATCTAAATCCTGTAGTTCATGTAGAAAAAAAAAAGGCTGTTCTCAGCCACTCACCCCCTCCCCCCCCTGATTTTTCTGTTGCGTTTCCAGTTCTGATGTTGATTCTCGTTTTTTTTCTTGTATTTGTTCAATATTTAGGAATATCTGATGGTCTATTTGTTAAGTGTTGAGTTTTCCTAAGTGCGCTTGAACGCCCCATCACGTGCAGCTTGGCTGATCAGTTGGAAGGATGTGGTGGTTTCTTACTTTTTGCTGCTGCTCGTTGTGGAATTACAGCTGCTTGTGTAGAAAACTTGGTGACCTTGCCGACTTACCTGTTATTCGTTATGAAACCAGGAAGTCTGGATGTGTAAATAATGATTACGGTCCGGGCTAGCATTTTTAAAATGACCGAAACTAGTGACCACCCAGCTGGCTGAGATCCAGATCTGTTACAATGTGACTTTATTTTCAACATTGGTGGGACATTAGACTGTTGTGCGAGTATTTCACTGTAAAATTCTTACATACTGTACCTTTAAAGTTAACTAGATAGCCTGAGTAAAAACAAAAGGCAAATCTTAAGGTATAAAAGTTCTCAAGTCCAGCCTGACCCTTTGTGAAAAAGTACTTGCCCCTAAACTTAATAACTGGTTCTGCCTCTCTTGGCAGTAACAACTGCAATCAAGTATTAGGGATAACTGACGACAAGTCTTTCACTTTGCTTTGTCTCTTCTTTACAGATTTGTTTAATTCAGTCATGTTGGAGGGCTTTTGAGTATGAACAGCCTGTTTTAGGTCATGTTACAGCATCTCAATCACATCCAGACTTAATAAAGTCCAGATTTTGACTAGGCCACTTCAAAGCCTTAATTTTGTTGAGCTATTCAGAGTAGGGCTGGGCGATATGGCAAAATTTTCATATTACGTTTTTTTTTCTAAATTATATGGGGTTTACGGTATTTGACGGTATTTTTTATATGACCAATGTTACCCACATTATCTTCTAATAAGTCAAGAATTACTGCATTAGATTTGCTTTAAATAGCCCATTTTACTGTCCTATGCACAGTAACGTGTTTTTGTTGCACAGCCTCTTCAAAATATGATTGCCAGTAGGGGGCAGTAATTACGTTAAGTTGCTAATATTACCGCTGCTGGCTACTGTTTGGTCCAAGTCTGACCTTTTGAAGCCAAAGAAATTACATATTACAGACTTGGCTCCTCTTTTTTGGAATAAGTTGTTCTGGGTCAGTAACCTGTGAATCGCTGTTACAGCCCCCGCCAGCAGCCATTCTTCATTCAAAACTTTATTTTTCATGTGTTGTTTTAGCCTGTGGCGCTGAAACCAGTCCCAGCAAAAAATTGTTCCCACTGTCAGTGTTCCTGACGTTGTTCACCAGTATAGCAGTATGTAAAAAATGCATATCATAACCAAAATTAACACCGTTTTTTTGGTACAAACCGGTATACTGCCCAGCCCTAATTCAGAGGTTGCTTTGCCAGTAAGCTTCAGATCGTTGTCCTGTTTCAGCTTAATGTCAAGATCTGATTGCTGGAAATTGTCCATCAGAGTTTTCTGATAGAGAGCAGGATTCATGGTTCCATCAGTAACAACAAGTCGTACAGGTCCTGAAGGAGCAAAGCAGCCCCAGGCTGTCACACTACCACCACCATGTTTGGCTGTTGGTATGATGTTATTTTTGGAAATTCTATTGTTAGTTTTACACAGATATACCAGGATTCACTCCTTTCAAAAAGTTGCACTTTTGTCTTGTCAGTCCACAGAATGTTTCCCCAAAGTCTTGGACATCGGGGGTTACTGGTGGTTTTCTCCTTGGAACTCCCTCTTGGATACAATATTTGCCCCAAGTCCTTCTTTCTTATTGTTGAATCATGAACAATGACTTTAACTGTGAGGCCTGCAATGCAGATGCTGTTCGAGGGTCCTTTGTGACCCCCTGGTTAAGTCGTTGATTTGCTCTTGGGTTTTTTTGGTTGTCTGGCCACTTCCGAGAAGGTTCATCATGGTTCCATGTTTTTTACATTTGTAGATAATGGTTCTCACTCTGATTCACTGGAGTCCCAAAGCCTTAGAAATAGCTTTGTAATGTATTCCAGACTGATACATGTTAATGACTTTGATTCTCATCTGTTCTTGAATAGGTGGCAATTACTTTTTCACTTACGGTTTAGGTTGATTTGAATAGTCTTCTCCCTTACTAAATGAAATTATCTTTTGAAAACTTCATTTCGTTATTACTCAGCTTATACCTGATCTGATATGTGAGTTGTCACAAAAAAATTAAAAACAAGACGAGACGAAATCAATCAGGGGCGAGTACTTTGTCACCACAGTGTATGTAGATTTAGATACAGGAATGTGAATCAGAAGGTAAAGCTAAAACAAAACAACCTGCCCCCTAGTGGCTGGTTGCAGTACAGGCTTTCTCCATGTAAACAAATAGGACATTTTTCCTATTAATAATGTTTTTCTGGGTGTTGACTTTTGTTGATACATCTTGTTGCTGTTAATTCAGATATTAGTTATTTTTACCTCCAGCAATGAGATCATGATTTTGCCAGCGTTTGTTAATCTGTTAGCAACATAACTTGAAAAGTTGTGGACAAGGAACAACTGATTAGATTTCGGGGTGATCCGGATTACTTTACACATTCAGGAACTTCTTTAAAAGTTTTTTTTTTTTTTTTTTTAACATTGGGAGATAGAACTATCTTCAGTGCATTCATTGTAACGCTACAATAACTTGTCTGGGTATGGAATTGAGGTGCGGCCTCAGACTGTTTTTCTAGTTTTTCTATGTTTAGCTGTAATAAATTGTTTCCTGCTTATAAAAAGCACCATTGATGTGTGTAAGTGATTAGGCAGGAGTTTCACCCCCTTGTCTAGTTTTCAGACTCTTGTTCAAAAAATACAACATGGCAGCATCTGTAAAAGACACTGCTACAGCTCATAAGAAAGTTTTGAAGAGGCGATCGGTACGTGTGTTGAATCAAATGGCAGAGCTTTTAAAATGACTAAACTGCCACAGGCAGAATTCTGACTTTTGCGGTAGCGTTATAAGCAGATTAAATTACAGCCTGTTAGATCTTGCACGTGTGATTCATAGGGTCATTATACTTGAGTAAAGTAGGATTTCTATTACACAAACCAAATGGACCAATCACAGTTGTTAAGGTTTGCTTATATTTCCTGGATGCATGTCAGGGGTACAAGGAAACTATGGTTCAGTCTATAACGTAGGGTATCCTTCATGCTATGCGTTTTATACCCTTCATTGTTATCCTAATCTCCTAATCAGTGTTAACTTTTCATGGCTGGAGGAACCTGGATATTGAAAATTTTACTTTACCCTATTAAAATGTGAAAATTTTAAACTTTTTAGTTTCAATGATTGAAAATACGAGTACTGTTATAAAAAGCACGTTATAATAAAGATCCCACCAACGACAAGGGAGAACATATTTAGTTCAGATGACATTCAGGGTTGTTTTGGGGTTGGAATTTGCCAATAAAAGGGATGTCTGGTCTCCACTTCCGGCCTGAGAACACAGAGAAGCATTCTGATTCAAGCGCTACAGGTCAGATTCCTGCACTGTAAAACACCGTTAGTAAAATCACTATCAGTCAATTAAGTTTTTGTTTTTAGACCTAAATCGATAACGTGTCTCAAAATTGCAGCTGTGAACTTTTTGAATAGAAAGTGCTCGCCTCCTCCCACTCACTCACTCTTCTCTCCACTTTCAGTTTGCTCAGACTGAGACCTTTAAGACTTTTAAGTCTAACTGTCAGTTTTGTTTCTTGCTTCATTTCATGTGGCTCTCAATGTGGGTGCACTATAAGAGGTTTTTTTGAAAATTGACCCCCTTTTTCTGCTGATTGAACTTAGAATCAGTTAAAATCTTACAAACTCTTAAGGTTACTTGAATTCACAAATATATTTGGAGTGTTTTGGTTGTAATACTTGCGTTAAAGCCTCTTTTATGTCCCACATTATACTCATCTTGTAATAATTAAGTCTGTCTAGCTAAAACTCAACATTATCTGTGGAAGTTAGTCCAACTAGAACAAAAACTTAGTGATCTTTACCAGTTACAAACCAGATGCATGTTTTCAGGTTCCTAGAGAACGTACTGCCTGTTTGTTACGCATTTTCTTTGATTTCTATGTTTTTTGTTGCACGTAAACGTCTTTTCTCTCGTATCTATTGCTCTTCTAGTCCTCTGCTTTCCCACCCATCCGCTGCAGCCTTTGACTTTCCTCCTCTTCCATCTCCCTGCCAAGCGTTGTCTGTACTATACGTCTCCTCCTCTCTCTTCTGTGTTCCTGTTCTCCTCTGTTACAGCATCTCTGGCATTTTATCTCACGTACGTTTTTTTTTTCTTCTCTGCTCTCCTTTGTGTTGCATCTCCCTCCCACCTTTGTGTTCTCCATTTCTCTCTCTCTCTCTCTCTCTTTCCTTCTTCCTCTCACTGCTTCCCTGATATTGATCTGCATTCTAGCCATACAGCTGAACCGCCTTCGGCTCTGCAATGAGTTCACATCTCACTTCTGCCTCTGCATGTATGAGAGCGTGCGTGCAGGGAAGAAGCTCTTCCAAATCCACCGTTTGTTTTTGCAACACTGCAAAAGTATAACGCAAAAGCAAACAAATTTTTAAAAATCTTGATTTCTTGGGGAAAAAAATGTCCACACAAGTGTTCCCCCATGTTTTCTGTGATCAAGCAGATTGTGTTTGGTTCTTCGCTCCCATGTGGCACGGTAAATTCTCAGTAAAAGATGAGAAGTCTGCTGTGCATTTGTGGTTTGACGAGCCAAAAACACTTTCTTTTATTCTGCGTCTCCTTTTTCTCCTTCCTTAAATCACTAATGCCTGTCAAGTGTTACCACACATAGTGTCATTTTCATACCACCTATAAGCTTATGAAGAAGTTGTTCACGTGTGTGTTATCCTTCAACGCTGGAATAACTTTCCACATTTTGTTTAAACTGTAGAAATGTTTTGGTTGTGAAATATCACAGAAATACCTTGTTCTTCTGAGAATACTGACCCACGTAGAATGTACTTTATTTCACTGTTTTTTAGGTCCAAATGTATTATAATAAAAAACACTGGTCATTGAAGGGCAAAGATTCTTTAGTTAGGACTTAGTTTAGTTCGTTGATTGTGTAATACATTCAAATGTTTTTTACAGTTGAATGTATGTATTTGAAGGTATTTAGACTAAATACAGTACTGTACTACACTCTTAACCCGAATTAGTTGACTTTACTCGCAAATCGCGTGGAAACCCGTTGCCTTATACCACTTTAGTTTTTACAGAAGCTGAAACTGAATGTGTTGAGTTGTAATAATATGGAACCTGAAATTTTTTAGCATTTATGGTAAATGGCGTGTACTTGTATAGCGCTTTACTCAGGCCCTACGACCCCCAAAGCTTCACACTACGGTATGTCATTCACCCATTCACCCATTCACACACTCACACGTTTGGTGATGATGAACTACACACATGTTTGTAGCCACACACACTGACAGAGGCGAGGCTGCCAGACACTGGCATCGCCGGACCCTCCGGCCACCACCAGCAACCTTCCAGTTACCAGACAACCTGCTCTACCGCCTGAGCCACGGCCGCTGTTGGGGTTACAAGTTCCCACAAAGATAATTCAGCTACTTATTTTATAGGCCCCTCCCCTTTGTTATAAAACTAAACGTACCAAGTTATCTCTACTAATCCTGATTAGTGCAATTAATCTTCTAGGCTAAATAGTCCAATCAACTAATAATGTTTCGTAATGATAGCTTGTTTTTACAAAACATAACAGTATAAGTAATGATCACTCAGAAGTTTAAGTAGAAACAAAATCTGGGATTACAGTGTAAAGCAAAAAAGTATTTGGTAACAAGTGATGGATTCGACAGTAATCAGCAAAACTCATCACGGCTTTGAAAACCTGACACACGGGAGGCGGCATGCAGCATCGACCAGTGACACGCTTTGTTCCAGGGTGAATAGTGAATCTTCCGTGGTTTTGATTGGCTGTCAGATTGGAGGGAATTTTCGGGTATCAAAGCATTTCAGGGCTGAAAAAAGCTCCATATGAAGTGTTACAAGATTTTGCTGGAGTAAAGTGAAATGTTACTTCTGACTTTGTAATACAAGAGATGAAAAAGACGTAAATAGGTTCAATATGATTTAATTTTTCCTTCATGTTTTCCTGGAGATGACCGAGCAGCATCCTGTCAGCTCATTGGTCAGTCAGTGAAACCTCCGCTGATTGATCCTCGTCTGAGCGACAGCGATGAAAAGTAAAAATTTTCTCAAGTCTCTAGGATCGCGTTGCAGGCCTGCGTGTGCACAATACATGCACGAGCATGAAATTTCACATGCATGAGTTTCGCGTTTCGCTTAGCAGGAGGGAGACTTGCAATTGTCGCTTTGTCGCACATGTACCATTGAAAATGAATGGAGGAGAGGCGATGTCGCCTCTTGTGCGATGAGCGTTACCTTAATAAGCTAAAGCTCTGGTTCCCTAAAATTCTCTGTTTAGTTTCATGCAACCTGTTCAAATTTTGCAGAATGGAAACATAAATGCAACATATTTTGGATTGGTTATAGACTTCCCACTACAGAGAAACTCAGAAAGTCACATTACACATGACTGCAGTAAATGGAGACGGTGTAGATAGAGATAAATCATTCACACATCTCTGGTGTGATTGGTTGAAATGCTTCATCCAATTGACCTTTCGCCGGCCCCTCCCCAAAAACAGCTATTGTCCAATCACACATCATAACAACCGTTACTATGCAAGTATTTCCGGCAAACACTGACTCCAAGCAGGACAGTCCCATGTTATTTGTAAATCGGACACTGGATATCCTGATAGATTATCTGAAGGAGTTTTGTTCTTTTCATTCCCAAAACCGAAAACACAACATGAGCGGTGCCTACAATGGATTAAACAGTGTGGACGGCCCCCAATTCAGTTAAATGTGTCGGAAAATTATGAAGCATAAATACGTCTGCTTAAAGGTAAGGCTAACAGCTAACTACTTACCGTGCTAGATCTAATAACTGGAGGCAAGAACACAAATTGGACCAAAGTTATGATTACTATGGATATCATTGTCAGATTGTTAACGTACTCTCCAAACTACGTTTAACGAGCCCTTTAGCTTTAGCCAACATTAGTTAACATGTGAGCTAACATTAGCTGCTGTTGTTGTCGGCTGTTGTTGTGTTGTGTTGACGTCGTGTCTCTCACTTTATTTTTCATCAGTTTACAACAAAGTCAAACATTTAGCGCCCCAACAAGCAACTTTAAATTATATTGTTTTTATATTTTATGAAGCATTCAGCTTCAGACGGGCCGGTGTTAGCATTAGCCTTGATAAAAGTCGTATCTCATTCATTGCGTCTTTTTATTCTGAATAAAACCCTCCACTGCATACTGTAATCTCCTTCCTGCCTTGATCTGGAGTATCTTGCGGAGGTATTTATCCAAATAAAGTTCACTGTCTGAGGAAAAGTCCCACACGAGCACATTTCTTGTGAAACCAAAAGTCACTGAAAGCACGATTATTCCTGTTTGTTGGATGTTCAACCAGGACGTGTGCAGCCCACACAAACATTAATTTACCATTTTTGTGATATTTAAACGCGATCCCACTGAAAGCTCGCTGATTTCTTTCAACAACATTTAACTTCGCTGGACAAGTGGCAGGCATAGCAACAGTAACTAAGGGGGCGGGGCTCGACGAAAGGTCAATTGGCTCCCAAGAATTTGTCCATTTTCGTAACTCAATCGATGGATGAGTTTGTGTAACAAACTACCTGAAACTCCTGATTTCTCATTAAGTAATCAAGTAATTTGTGTATTTAGTCGTGACTCGATGAGTCACATATATTATCAGGTGTCCACTGAAATCTTATATTATCAGTAGCTGAAAAGCAGCACTTTTGATGTGGTTACTCATTACTTGTATTCAGTTGACTGTTTAAACTTTACTGGGTAAAATTTAATAAACAAAAGCATACTCAATGAATTTGTAGTGTTGAAATCAGACTGCTAACTTGAGGAGTTTTGGTCCTACTTGACTGTCTAAACCAAAGAAAACATTAATTCTGATGTGCACGTGTGTCTTTTTAGCTGGCTCTGCAGTCACGGCTCTGTGACCGAACCCGGATCGGAGAGTACTACCCCGGGGCTGTGCGCTACACACAGGCTGACCTGATCGACCCGAGCGATGACGACGACGATGACACCAACGTGCTCTTCTACTCTCCTGACATGACCCTGAAAGACCGAGGTCCCTGAGAGAGAGAGACAAAAGATCTGGAGGGAAGAAGCACAAAGGAGGGTCAGAGCCAGAGAGAGACGCAGCGGATTAGAAACTGAGAGGGAGGAAAAAGAGGTAGGGAGGGAATGAAAGGGAAGATTGTGGGGACAGTCAGGCAGATAGAAGCCGGAGATGAGCTGTCAGGTTCCATTATTAATCCCCATCCTTTACTATTTAATATCCTTAAGACACCCACCGCACATACAGAGCAGAGCTCCAGCTCTCTGCGACACCACCATCAGAGAGCTCCAACGTTAAAGGCATCTGCTGCATCCTAAACCTCTCCAAATGAGTTACACCTCCCTGCACTCACCATTTTCCTCTGCATTATAACATGCCGAGGGAAAAAAAACAACATTAGCCACAGCCGAAAGGCGATCATAACAAGGTGTTTCTTAAGCACTCGCTGCAATCACCTTTTCACTTTTCCACAGGAGATGAGTTGAAAGGCAGACCTTTAAAAAACACTGCGTGTGTCAGCGTCTAGCTCTGCCATTAGATTGATCCTGGTGCCACATAATTTTCCTGCCAATAGGGGGAAGGTGGGTGTAGAGTCCAAATCTAAAGAAGGGGACTTTTAAAAATTGTCAATATGAGTCAGTGAAGAGAAAACAAGTGAAAACACAGAGTTATCTTCCTCTCAGACACTGATTGTGTTCTGGCTGCCTTTTTGTCTGATATTGCAACTTCTGCACAAGAATTTCTTTTGGTTGTTGCTTTTTTTGTAACTTTTGTATGAAGTGCCACGTTTTTGTAACTGTATTTATAACAGACTGTATACATTTAAGTGCACACTATTTTTGTACATGTTTTTAACTGAAGTGTAAAGAAAACACATGTGGTAGCTCGAACTGGCTGCACGGTCTCATTCGATTGCACGTTGCCTCATGAAGGAGGGTGTGTGTCTGAACACATCACTAAATGGTGACAGAATCCACCTGCTGCCTTCGTCAGCTGAGCTTGGCAGAACTCAGGTGTGATTGGCAGGATAATAGCCACTTTATATTCAACCACAGCCTGTTAGAAGAGGCCGGTATCTGGATGATTTCATTATTATCTTGGTGGTGAAATATTAAATGCTCACGTGAATTTTTGAGCTTTCCTGCCGGGTGTCGGTGCCACCAGGCTGTTACTTCTCAGTGCTCTGACTCCCACTACTGTAATGCACATGATTGCACCGTATCCCTCTTTTGGCTCGGTTACTGTTTTTGTTTTTTTGTTTTATTTGACTGCCACACTCAATCAAATAAATAAGAGGGAGAGACATTTCATATCAGCGCTTCTACTGGGTGTGTTTATTTCATTTTCACATGGACGCCATCTCTCACTCCTGCCAAAGTCTTGACTTTGTGTATGCGTGTGCACGTGTGACACACATCCATGCTCACACTGACTGCTTAAATTATGGACATTAATTATGAGAGGGACACCACTGGCCCTTGCTTGTCTCCATATATGGCTAACAGGATTTTGATTAATGGAATATCTGCATCATGTCCTCAAGGAAAAGCCGGTTTTTATCTCCGCAGACACCCGCAGCTCTCCCACAGACTCTTAAACATGTCGACCCCCCTCCTCCCGCCTCTATCTAAAGATCCCGTGAAATAAGCGAAATCTCCCTGTCACGCATAAGGAATTATTATTCCCCTCCTTATAACATCGCATGCGCCGTAATTGGATACAATTTAACACCCGCGGCCCACGGGCATGTCGGCAGGCGCTCTGCCTGCTATTAGCTCGCCTCGCCTCGCCACCCTATCATTTGTCAGATCTGTGTGTTTGTGTGCTCCCGGTGCCGGCCTTTTATGTGTGTGAGCGCGTGATTGCGCGCGCACGCACGCTGGGCTCGAGAAACCGGAGCCATTGTTGGAGTCCGGCCATGACCTCGCTGTGACGCACAGACAGAGAGAGAAGAGGAGAGAATGAGAGGCGACAGCAGCAGCAGCCCGGCCGCTGAAAAACAAGCCGGAGCTCAGTCACCGCGCGAGGGAGGAGGAGGGGGGAGGGAGGCCCGAGGGGGAGAGTGGCTCCTCTGCGTTCAGAGACCCGGCTGTATTTACAGGCAGAGCTGTGGGGGAGGGTTTAACCCCCTTCTAAACTCCGCTCACCCACTGCGTGGAGTTCGAAAAAAGCCTGGAGAGGGTTAATCGGAAGATTATACAGCCCAAGTATTAATAATTGAGACCTAAGTTACCATTTTTATTTAATGTCTTAATTTGCTTTTTGGCTTAAAAAATGTAAACAATGAAAACTTTCCCCTGTCAACACAAAAACACGTGTTTTCCTCTCTGTGTTGATGATTGTATGAACATATCACAAACTTTATTTTCCCACTTTTTCCTCCTTTAGCTTGTTACGATTTGCTGAACATCCAAGTAGTAAATGAAAAAACACTGATCTAAAACTGGATCAGGTTTTACTAAACGTATACGTTCCCATTTCCTGTCTGTCCTCGTCACATTGACCTTGAGTCTGTGATGCTTTGGACAAAATAACTAAAAATCAGAACCCATGTATCATGTTTAGAGCTCAACCTATGAGGTGATCTGACTCTAATACAGCATGCAAATAATAAAAACATAATGTGTTCAGATTTAGCACATTGAAATGCTACACTGCAGTGTGTGTAACATCTGTTTCAAAACAGGAACTAGTTATGCAAAGAACAAAATGACATTCGAGCTCCAGTCCTCTTCAAAAATCACTGCAAATGTTTCTTTGGCAGATGATGTCATTTTCATTCATTCACTCTGGTTGGGGGCCACTAAGACTTAAAATAATCATATTAAATTCCAGCAGAAACAAGTTACCTTGGAATATTTAACAAAGTGCCAAACAAATTCACACCAACATGTTTGCTATGTCACTGTACTGATTATCTGAAAGGCCCCTCTCATCTTTAGCCACTAATAAAGGACATTTTTAAAGTTAATGTTTGGTCAACGATGAGAAAAACAAACTCTACAAAAGCGTCTTCAGCCAGCAAATATTTTCCTTTTCTGCTAATGATTTTCTGCTGATCGATTGATTGATAAGGCTTTCTCCCGCCTCTCTGTTCCTGCCCACCCGGAAAGTATGTGTAAACCCACCACCCCCCATGCAAGCCTTGTTTTGAAGCATTTTCCCTAAAAATATCCAGATCAGCTGTGAAAGCCTGCGGCGGGCACGTCTGTGCGTGCGTAACGTTCCACATGTCTAGGAACATGGACCTCAGGAGCTCCTGTCTGTGTTCGTGGCTTCAGTTCCGTGTGTTTGCAGGCGCTCCGCCTGATAACAGCTCGGCTGTTGTGCCTGAGCGGAGCGCAGCGAGCGAGCGGCTCTTTCAGCGCTTCCATCCCACCCCGAAAGGGTTAAATTAATCTCTTTCTCTACCCTCTCTCTCCCTCTCAACACACATACACACACACACACAAGCTGCCACCGCCCCAGATAGAGGGGCGCCTCTCCCCAGCCAGCCAGCCTCCGCTAATCGCAGTGGCAGGAGGGGGGAGTGGAGTGCCGGCGGCCTCTCACAGCGCTGGGCATTTTATTGACGCTGCCTGTGCGTGCGTGAGAGAGAGAGAGGGAGAGATAGAGAGAGAGTCTGGTTTTGTGTGTCATTGCGCTGTGTGTGTGCGCAGGCACAACTGTGCATGCTTGTGTGTGCGTGTTAGAGCTGGAGTGATTCGTGTGTGTGTGTGCTTCCAGCCAGCAGCGGAAAGCAAGTAGAGGCGGGGAACTGGGAGGGTGGGTGGCGAGGTTATGAGCGGAACTCGACAGAGGCCGACAGACGAGAGAGAAGGAGGGGAGGATGGGGGGGGGCAGGGGGGGTAGTCTTTCTTGTACAGCGCTGAGAGCCGCCACCGCTTCTCCTTCCTCTCAGATAAGCTTCGTTTGAAGGTTTTCATCTCTATCCTCTAATGAAAACCGACGCTGCTGCTCGGTGTCGCTGTCCGTGCAGTTCCAGAAGGCGGATTGGGGGGGGGGGCATAAACGGCATAACAGCATCACACACACATACCCCTCCTCCCACTCTCTCCAAGGTCGGAGTAAGACAAGTGTGACTGATCGCCTTGGTTATTTTATGTCAGGGGCCCGCTGATTGATCGCATCGATGAATTTAGCAGCCTTATTGATTCGGACTTGATCTATAGGTCCGTGTCTCTCAGTGCTCCAATTATCGGAGGCTTTCCGTCTCTCTGCCGAGCAGCAGCAGCAGTGTTTGGCTCCGAGCCACGCTCGCCCTGCCGCGCCAGGCTGTAATTATCCCCGGTGAGGCCGCGCTAACGCAGCGTGGCGCGCCTGTGGGGAACCGGTTACCCCTACAACACCGGTGGGGGCGCGTGACTGTGCTCGTCAGCCATGTGTGTTTTTGTGTGTGCTCGTGTATTATTTCAGCAGCTCCTATCAGAGCTATTGCGAGTCATTTCAATAGATTAAGAGAACTGAAAGCTACGCGGTAAAAAGTCACTGTCATAAATCCACCGCACGTCACGAACAAAATTAAAATATTGCATAAAAATCTGCGACTTTTTTTTTCAAGGACGTGTTTTGCAGCCATAGATCTATTGATTGTGCATGTGCTCGTGCCTGTACGTGCCTCTGAGTGTTCAGGCAAGTCTGTGTGTGTGTGAGTTGCAGTAAGCGATCCATAACGATCTGCAGGTGGATTGTGCTGATTAGTACCGGCTGCTGTGGACTGAGCTGCGTGCAAAGAGCTTCCTGCAATCTGAGCCTTCCGACAGCGTGTGTGTGTGTGTGCGCGCGCACATGTGTACGTGTATGTGCATGCACAATGTTGAGCGCTGGCAGGCAGTCATTTCGAAATGTGAGTCAGTTGTGTGGTGCTGTCTCTGTTTTAGGCATATCTGAGAAAATGTGCACTAAAGGTGTGTGTGTGTCCACGCGCACGTGTGAACTTGCAGTTCAAAACGTGTGTGTTTGCCAGACTTCTGCCTGAGTGTTTGATTGCAACAGCAGATGGCTGGATCACTGTGCGCGGCACTTTCTCTGTGTGTGTGTTCACCGTTTAATTTTTTTTTTTTTGGGGGGGGGGGGGGGGGGGTT
>SSNP01000126.1:770059-780117 GCA_006937955.1 Pachypanchax playfairii | reverse complement strand
CACAGCGGGGGGTGGGGGTGGGGGGTTGAGAGGAGTTTATTGCACCGCTGGCCTTCAAAGCTGGAATGTGTTATCTATCTTCTGTTTGGATGGAGCTCGTGTTGGCCACAACGCTTTAGAGCTGCGCATTGGGTTTCCTTCTGAAGCGCACTGTAGGATCAATAGCGTGCGCGTGCGCGTCTGTAACCTTCATCAGTTGAGCAACCAGAGTTTCTTCTTGTTGGCTTGTGTTCCAAGTTTTTTTTTTTAAAGCTGTGCCCGATCTTTTTTTTCAATCTGAGCATTTTGCAATTGATCACATGAAAGCGAGATGACAGCATGTTGAATAAGAGCCGGTAAACGCGCGGAGACTCGTGCATGCGCGTCTCTTCTACAATCACGTCCTTTGGTGGCATAAAGAGCCATTTAGTCCTCATTTGGCCCGGGATGAATGGAGCCAGTTCAGCGGCCGCCACCCGGGCCCCAGTGACAGCACAGGGTTGACTGGGGGTGGGGGTAGGGGTAGGGGGGGGGTCCGTCTCACAATGCCCCCGTTGTTGACGACCGTGCTGGCAAACGGGAGGGAGGGGGGAACTGAACCGTGCACCGACTTGCATGCAGCTGTGTAACAGCCCGGGAGGACGCGGAGGCCCCTTGTTTACTACTCGGTCGCTAATAATGTGACAGCTGAAGAGACGCCGCCATCTCCCTCCAGCTCCGCGCGCGCGCTCTTCCTCGCTCTCTCTGTCTCTTTGTGACATTCACGGCCTCTCTCTGCTCCCTCGGTTCAATCTAAAAATGAGAAACAGCTTGTCAACTCTTCACAAGGTCTTCATTGTGATGATCAGTTGGACCATTTGGCACGCGTCTGCCTGATAATCGATAACAATTAAAATTGCGCTGGCGTTCTCTCCCCAGCCTTTTCCCTCCTTCATTACAATGCTGGGTGTTGATGCTGGTGAAAGTGTGGCCCGAGGCTCAATAGTTTGCAGCCAGACTGCACTTCTGCTCTTTTTGTATTCTCCAACATTTGTTCTCACTGATTCCCGTTTTGTTCACCTGCAGCGTGCGCAAAATGCTTTTTCCGTTTAATGTTTTTTTTTTTTTTTTGAGGGGTGCACGCATCGGTTGTGTGTGCGTGTCTGTGGTTTGTGCGCTCGCTTTTAATCCATGTTTATCCTCACCCCACCCTCGTCGCTGCGGAGATTATCCTGCGTCACAGTGCATTTTTTAGAGCTGATCGGAGCTCTGCGCTTTAGAGAGCCTGGCAAAGCTCCAAGGACAAAGAGCGAGAGGGCGCCTGTAGCCCACGCACACTTAGTCCAACATTAGCCCCGTTTCCCGTGATTCCAGCAAACTTTAAAAACCTCATGGTGCGTAAAAAGATAAAAAAAACAAATAAATACCCCGCTTATCAGTTGTCTTACCCATATAAATGTGTGTCATTTGGTCATTAATCAACTTGTAGAAAGAAATGAAGCTCCAAATGAAGGCGCCGTGCAACACACACGCGTGCGCGCGCACGCAGAAGGTGCGTGGAGAGGACGATAAGCGGAGCCGGTGTTTGTTTTTGTTTCCACACAACAGGTCACGGAGAGTTCAAGTCGCTGTCACCTGAAACAGGAAGCGAAGGGAAAAAAGGAAGAGTGGAATTCTTTTTTCTCTCCTTCTTACAAAGATAAACACAAAACAATTATCACTTCATCCTTGTTTGCACAACGTCGTTAACGACAAACGGTGCTGGAAAACAAAACTCAGCTCTGCCAACCAGACGCTGCTTTTCTGTTTAACTGTGCGAGTTGAAGCTGCGCTCAGCGGGCTGGTTCTTAAACGCAGCACCGACCGCTGCAGCCCCCCACTCCCCTCTTCCTGCTTCCGCCCCGCCTCCCGCTCCTCCTCCTCCTCTGCTGCTGCTGCCGACCAGTGTGACGGACTGGACGGCCCTCGGGAGTTGTTTGTTGCCCAAACTATTCTTAGCTGCAGGGATGGGCGTCGACACGCCGCCTTTCCCTCTTTTCCTATCTGGTGTCTGTCTTCCTTTCCATCCTTCCACTCGTGGTGTGATATTATGTTCGGATTTCGTCCCAGAAAATCCTCAGACAGCAGACATGCTGGCTGGAGGCTGTTCGACATCTGACACCCTGAAGGCCTCCGTCTCCTCTCTGCACGGTATTGATGTGAACGTTAGATGCGCAACATTTCCATCCTGAACACTTGCTTATAAGATCAAAAATAGGTTTTCAAGTGTTTGTAAAAAAATAAAAGGCTAATATTTCATACTGGTGGCATTATTTTTTACTTATGAAATAGAAAATAAAAGACTAATTGACATTTTAAGACATTTTTTCAGAGCTGCCATTAGCAGCTGTCCTGACCTTTGACCTGTGTAGCTTCTATTATTTGCCCATTATTTTTTTCCAGTTAATGTTCAGATATCTGAAATCAATCTGATAAGGCTGCTGCCATCTTCATTCAAATGAACACGGATTGGATTAAGATTAAATATTGATTTCAAAGTCAGATATGTGTAAGTTGTTGGTGGGTGTTTTGCATGATTTGGTTTATCTGTAACAGCAGCGTGCACGTAGACACGGTGCACGTGACGCTCGGCGCAATACAGGAAACACGACTGATGTGATTTCTCAACAGCGTCTGTGCTGAGCTCGAGCGCACATGTGGGCCGTGTACACGGTCGTGCTCGTTGCGCCTCTGCCCACGCGCGTATGCGCACCGTTCCTGTTCCGTCGGATGTTGTTGAAACAGGACTGGCCTCGGGGAGCTGCGGGCCCTGTGTGAGCGTGAAGCGGGGGGGAGATTGATAATGTTAAAGCGAGTGTGTGTGTGTGTGTGTGGGGGGGGGGGATGTTGCGCTCAGCAGGCTGATTAATGTGCTCCGGGTCACCGCAGGAAAAAAAGAGGCATGCCAGGGGCGCAGCAGCGAGGCGTTTCTCTGCAATGATCGAGGTGTTAAGCTCCTCTGCTTCTCCCCCCCAAACTGCACTGCCATTTAGAATGTTCTCATCTCTGTTTTTCCTTTGATAGAAATTTCTTTAAGATGAAGCCAATCACAGATTTTACAGTACAGATGCAGCGTAAGGCTCATAGTTATTCAGTGGGTTTGTCACTTGGGTCTGTGGTCTGTTATTTTCTCTCAACACCTTTTTTGTGATTAATAAGCTTTCAGTTAAGCATAACTTGTATTTAAAAACGCAAGACCTAAATAAAAATTGCGTAATTACCTAAAATATTGGAAATTAAAAGACATTTTCCTATTTTTAGTTTTCAATAGTTTCAAAGATGCATTTTTGCCTCATATTTATTTAAAAGCTCACCTGTTTAGTACATGTTTAAGCTCAGTTTATGGTGTATTGTAAAATCTTCCAGGCTGTCTGTTTTCTCATGCATTCTCTGCTTTTAAGTGTGCTTTCTGGTGTGAGGGTATTGTTGATCTGTTGCTCTGTGTTGGCGGGTGGTAAATGGTCTCCCACCAAAGTGGTCTGCAATGCATAATCTTTCCCTCGCTCTGCTGGCTGAGGTTGCCGAGGGAGCAGGTCAAAGAGGGCACAGAAAAAACCAGCGTGTGTGGAACATGACTGAAAAGACGTGGCCCCACTGTGCTCGTCTAGCTCACAGGGTGGGCAGGCTCAAGGACTTTTTTGGGGGGTGGGGGGGGTGTGTGTGAATCACTAAATGATGCTATTCTGCCTGTCCCTTTTTATATTGTCAGCATCTCTTTTTTAATTACCAGTTCTCTGTATTTAAAATGCACAGTTTGACATTCTTTGAGGTGTAATCTTTTGTCTAAATGTGTGTGGAAGTGATACAGCTGTGCGTGTGACAGAGCCAAGGCACTGACTCCAAACTGTTTGCTCATCTCCACAGGGCAACATCTGTTCGTGATGTTGATGCTGAGGCACAAACCAACCTGGAACTAAGACAAGGAAACTACATCACACAAAACATGGCAAGTCCCTGTGTTCATTTCTGTGATTGCTCTCATTTGTCACATGTATCAAGATCATATAGAGGATGAAAAACATAGTTGGTTTCTGCTGTGTGCACATATGTAAATGTGTTTTTAGTTGGTGGGTTTCTCTGCTAAGGAACACATTATTATTTCCCCCTGCAGGTGGATGCGAGGCTGACGCCCCTGGCGGCGATGGGGCTGGACCGAAGCACTCTGATTCATGACAGTCTTCGTCTCCACAGTGGGGTTGTGTACCCAGGGATCAGAGCACTGCCAACAGAGAAGAGTCGAGAGGCCGCCACCCTCCCACTTACTTATAATAGGGACGGTCTACCAGAACTCATTTACAAGCCTGATGCCCCTCTGGACAGTCGCAAGCCTACAAATGGTTATCTGGGCCTCTACAAGGGCACCCATCCAAGTCTCCATAAGCCCGTACTGGTTCCTGGAGCTGAGAGTCTAGGTATGGAACGCAGAGTGGGACCTGGAGAAAAGGCCTCAGAGCTAGGTTTGTCTGGTGCTGGTGGTAGCTATCTCCGCATGCCGTGGCTCAGCCCCTACCCTGAAGCAAGCATGTTCCCTTTCATGGACACATCCAAGTACGCAGCTCTAAACATGTACAAAGCCTCGTTACTCAGCCAACCAAACCCTTATCTCCCTCAACACCTGCCCTACCCACCTTTTTGCGCCGCCCAGGGAGCCAACGTTACCTCTGCTGCAGCTGTTTCTGCTGCTGAGAGGCTTTATTATATGCCCCCCTATCCTCCCACTCCCATTTCTTCTTCCCTGGTGGCCCCCCCCATGAGGATTCCTGCAGTCACTGTGGCCCCCACATCACTAGTACACTGCCAAGACAAAGGACTTGGTGTTGCACCTCCATTTGCACAGCAGCTTCATCAAACTTCTTCTCATCCCCAGCACCATCAGGCAGCTATAGAGAGAGACCGATCTCCAAGCAGGAGCAGCAGACCAAGCAGACCGCCCTCGAGGAAGGGCACAAACAACAACTGTAACACCAGTGGCACCAGCACTTGTGGCACCAGTATTGAGAATAATAACAGTTTGACTGCTGATTCTTCCAATATGAATGCGCGTCTCTCCCAGCCTCCCCCTCTGCCTGCTCGTCTAGATAAAGCACTAGATTTACAAAGACCAGTTGCCAGGATAGGACAACCACCCACGTCCTCTACATCTTCAATATCTGCATCATCTTCCTCCACGCAGTCTATTCCTCACCCATTTTCGGTCAGCAGCATGGCATCAGATCAGCCCTCTCCTGCCCGACCTAGTCCCCACAAACCAAGGCCAAGGGATGGAGGCTCTGAGCACAGAACCGCAGGGGAAAAAGTGCGCAGCCGGTCTCCTTCCAAAGGGAGTTTTGAGAGGCCAGCTCACCAGCCCCAAGCAACCAAAGACTCAGCAGAGAAGCCTCTGGATTTGTCAGGAAGAATGATGGACTTTGGGCTCCCTGCCAATGGATTCCCAGTTAAAATGGACACAATCGCATCCGGTGCACGTTATGGACTTTCCTCTAGCCGAGAACTTCTGAAAGAAAATATGTCCCTCTCTCCCTCCTCACATTCTCATCCTGTGGTCAGCAGCACTTCTTCAAAGGTCCCAGAAAGGCCAGAGATGATAAGCACTTTACACTCATCCTGGATTGTACCAAGCCCGTCTCGATCCCATGCACAACACACATCAGGCTTGCCGCCATCTCCGAGATCAAACACAGACCTGGGTCTTTCTCAGGTCAAAGGCTCTTCTCCCTCTGTTATAAAAAACAAAAGCCTGGAGAGGGTTCTCCCTCAGCAACGAAGCTCGTCCTGTCCAAGGATTGGAGAACCCAACCACAGCGTTCCTTCCTCTCAACCCTCCAGTTCCTCACTGATCAGCTCTAGGGCTTTTTCTCCCAAACCTACTGTGGAGTGGGACAAACATAGCCCCAGCCAGTCAGAGCACCACAGAGAAGGAACAGAGAAGTCCTCGCAGGCCACTAAGAGAGGAGAAACCACTCCAGATGTGTCGTCATATAAGAGGCCATGTTTAGAGAATGGTCACCCTCCTGCTCACCTTTACCTTCCTCAAAGTGAAGCTTATCTTAACCACAGTTTGGCTTATGCTAATGGCTATCTGCAGTACCCCCTTACAGATGGCATGGGGCTACACTCTGTGCCTCTTTCAGGGAAAGGCCCAGTCTACCCTCCCTCAGTACTACTGGGCAACAACAGCCTTTACCCATCCCACTTAGCAGCGAAACACCCTTTAACTTACCACAACCTCCCACCTGGTTCAGGAGGGGAATACCTCTCTTATAACTCCCAAGAGATGGCCCATCCATTAATGCAGACACACCCTGATGGCAAGCTACCAGAGAGGGCAGATACAACACTGAAACCCAGAGGGATGGAAAAATCACGAGGGGCTGTTGAAGAATGTTTGACCCTCCGAGATCACAGTATTAGTAAAGAGACAGGTGAAGGTAACCAAATGAAGCATGACAGGGAAGGAGTACATGGACAGGGTGGTAGTCAAAGCAAAAACCTCTCGTCATCTGCAGCATCCAGAGAAAAGATTGTGTGCATTGACCTTGTACAATCAGACACAGACATTGAGTCTACCCCACCTGTCCACAAACATCCCTCCGCTGAGGCGGGCAGCAAGGTTAACCAAAACGAATGTCATACTAGCCAAAATCTTACAAAGACTGACTACGAACCAAAAAACCAACCGTATCCAAGCCTCTCAGATCGGAACCCCAGCCTAAAACAAAACCACACAGACGGGCATCAACAAACTCCTCCTGGGATAGGAAAGCTTCACCAGGACCCTGCTGGCATATCTCCAGGAGAGGCCTCTCCAGCAGAGGACAGCTCGGAGGAGCACAGCCCCAGCCCCGACCCTGAAGACCAAGACCAGAGCACCCTGCGTTGTGCTCGCACGTCAGGGGAGCGCAGCTCTGGAAAAGACAAAAGAGTGACGGACAGCAGCGCTTCTCATCTCTCACAGCACGGCACAAGGGTGCTGAGCGAGTCAGAGCTCGGAAAAGTGTGCGAGAGGGAGACCGAAAAAGAGGACAGTATTGTTGATTTAGGTGAGTCCCACGGAGAGGGGGATGATGAAGAGGAAGGGGGTTGCCAGTCTTCATCCAAAAACTCTCGTAGATCCAGTCTGGCCAAAAGGATTGCCAATTCCTCTGGCTACGTTGGTGACCGTTTTAAATGTGTCACCACAGAGCTGTATGCAGACTCCAGCAAGCTGAGCCGCGAGCAAAGAGCTTTGCAGGTAAGTCCAGAAACATTCAATGTGTCTTTTTTTAATGCATATAGCTAAATTTGGTTGAGGGCTGTAAAGAGAGAAAGACCTTTTGTCATGAGCGGACATCCTTTTTTATCTTTTTTTCAAAATACAACATGAAACAACACAGGGGGGAAAAAGTAATGGTTTTTATTCCCTTGCTGCAATATTCAAACTTGTGTGTGTGAAAACTGCTTGAAAATCTACATTTACAACACAATAAAGAATAAGTGCTGTCCTGGCTGTAGGTTTGATCATCCCTTTAGTTTATCATTGTCTTGAGTTTTAGTTCCCTGATCCTGGATGGTTGGTTCAAAGGTTAAACAGAACTGCCATCGCTGTATGTTGATTAGTGAGCAGCCATTGTAAAGGTCATCCCGTGTGTTTGTGCATCCGTACATGCTCGTCCTTGGGTAACTGCCTTCGGGCTAAAGCATGCAATCATGCTGACTGTGCTATGAAAACATATACAGCAGCTTCAGAGCATGACTGTGGCACCTTAACAGGTCAGATTGCCTTTGGCTATGCTTAATTCCAAGGTTAGGGGCAACGCAGTTCTTGCACGGCACCTAATAACCAACAGCTGCCATTTTTAGGGATCCTTGTAGGCTTTCTGCATGTGTGCCAGTCACTATTACCCCCCCATCTTCCTCCCTCTGCCTGGTTGCTCTCTAAGGTAGTATCTGTCCTCACCCTTTCGGCTAAAGGACCTTGTCTCCTAACACACTTCACATGATCTCTATAAACTTAAAATTACAAGCTTTCCACTGTCTTTCAGTCACACAGACAGAGTCAGTCGTTTTCAGCAGTTATCTCTGGGGTTCCTTATGTACAGCTCTCCAAATCACAAAGAGCTTTATTATCTCCCGAGAGTCTAAAGCAGAGATCTTTAATAGGTTGCATATGTCTGTCAATGTTGTGAATGCATTTGAGAAACTGGTTTTGTCTGTGTCATGCGTTTCGACTCACAGCTGCGACAAAGCTATCGAACTCTACGTTTTTTGTGAATGTCAAAATAAAACGAGTCCTTGTTTGGAAACACACACTAAACTCCGACCGATTCACGATGCTCAGATCACTAGTTCATGTTAATTCACTTTTCAGAAATGACTTTGAAAGTTTTGATGCTGTTTTAATTGACCTGTTTATTTCGATTGTGACATTGTTTTTGTGGGACTGTGGCTGCTTTCTGTGTGTCAAAAAAAAAAAAAAAATGTGGAGAACACATTTCTTTAATGAAAAAGATGTAATGCTGGACAGATATATATTGAGCCCCCTCGTTCTAATTGCTTAGATGGAAGTCTTATCACGAGAGGGGAGTAATATAAGCCAACCTGCAGCTAACTGGGAGGTCAGTTCTTTATATTTCTTATCACATCTGTCTCTGATGGGCTCTGTCTTCTTTTTATTCTGTATCGCTGCACACTCCTTCTTTTGCCCCCCCCCCCTCCCCTTCTTTTTCATCCTCTCTTTCTGCCTCAGGGCTTAGATGTATATGTTTCCTAGTTATGTTTATGTTTCAGGAAGGGAGATGCCAGGACTTAAGCCCCAGAGCGCATGGACTCACAAGTGGCTGCACTAGTCTAACCTTTGTCTTGATGCTTGTGATTTATCTGTCCTCCTTTTTGTCCTGTCTGTGTTTCATTTGTGTGTAAATGGGTTTAATTTCTTTGACATTTTTCCTATACGTTAAGATAATGCGATTTCTGATGCAATTTTATAGCTGTGAAGGCCAGATTGAGTCTGAGAGAGGTGTGTGTGTGATGTGGTGTGGGTAGATGTGTGGTTTTCATGGGTTCCCCTCTGCATTTTTGTGTGTTTGCGCAGCGGGCAATGATGCGGTTCTCTGAGCTGGAGCTGAAGGAGAAGGAGGGCAGCAATGGTGGTGGTGGCGGAGTGTGCGTCTCTGCCTCGGCTGCAGGACGGGAGCTGGCAGACGGCCAGCACAGAGAGCGAACGCTGGAGCACTGCCAGCACACCACCAGGCAGGGAGAGAGGGAGGGTGAGTAACACAACACCACACGCAAACACACACACACGTAAGTAGACAACCTCTCAAAGAGACACACACACGCAAACAATAGCTGCGCGTGCACACTCGCTCACGTGCACTTGCAGCAAATGCTGAGGCAAGACTGGGGTCACTCTAAAAAAAGACGCTCCTCTGCAAAAACACACAAGCCGAGTCGGCCGATGAGCACGCCGAGGGAGACGGCGAGGGGGAGTTTTATTTTCAAGAAGCCTTTTGTGCTTATCGTTGGGAGACGATGAGAAGGGAAGGCAAGAGGAGGAGGGGAAGAGATTGCGTGAGTGAAAGCGGGGGGGGGGGGGGGGGGGGGGGTTAGTGGGTGAAAGCGGATGGGAGAGCGCAACGGAAAGAGGAGGCAAAGCAGAGAGGGAGGGGGGGGGAGGCGGTTACATTGGCTGGGAGCCCAGCTGTGTGTTGGAGCGAGGCCGCGGCTGACGTGTGAGCCTAATTATGGCATGGAGAGACAGAGAGAGGGAGTCGAGGAGAAACAGAGGGGAAAAAGGGGGGGTTAGAGTCACGCTCTGTGCGAGAAGGGCGTGGTTTGGTCATGCCGCGGGGGAGGACGGAGAACGAAGGAAGAAGAGAGGGATATTGTGGTGGGAGGGGCGCGGTGTGAAAGGCAGGATGTTTTCTCGCCTCTGCGCTGGAAGCGTGAGCGCCTGCTGGCTCGACTCATATCAGATTAAAAACTCTTTACCCCATCAAAGTTTTACTGCCCGTCTTTAAAGCAGAATAAAATCTGGCTGGTGTTTAACTCCCCCCCCCCCCCCCCCCCCCCCCCCCCCCCCC
>SSNP01000126.1:732714-770049 GCA_006937955.1 Pachypanchax playfairii | reverse complement strand
ACCCCCCCCCCCCCCCCCCCCCACCCCCGTCCTCTGGCCCTGCCTGTTGTTACCCTGCTCCCTTTCTGTCTCTATCTCCTTTCATCTTCTTTAACCCTCTCTCTCCTCTCCCCCCCACTCTGTTCCTCCACGCCCTTCTGTTTTGCTCAGGTGTCCGTCCAGTCTACACAAACAACAGAGTTCCAGTCCTCCAGAGGTGTGGGGGCCAGAGGGAGCCTTTGTCCCCAGCTCACGGGGCCCAAGACGGAGCCAGAAAAGTGATGAGAGAGTCTGAGGAAGGTCTTTGTGCGCCACCCACTCTGACGCTGTCAAAGGGATTCCTGGAGGAAAAGGTCGGCCCCGGCTTTGGACCTGCCAGGAAACGCCCACTCCTCATCAAGGCAGATCAGGAAGACTCACAGGATGGAGAACGGGTGTCCCACCTCGAGAAGAGAGCCAAGCTTTCAACAGGTCAGGCTTTTATAAACGTGCCTCATCATTTATGCTTTCTATGAATCTTCCACACGCCGCGCTTCATTTCCGTGTGTGACGTTGAGCTTCGTCTTATCCTTTTGTTCCCTTTTAAAAAGAAAAAAAAATCTTCCTTTTTCCTAATCAATCCCACCTTAGACCTGTTCCACGGCGGCCCTCCCTGGCCGTCCGTCCTCCTGTGTTTCTCTCTGTGTGGCAGCCAGCTCTGAGAAGTGTTTAATCCTGCCTTTGAGCAGAGCGCGCCGCAGAAACGAGGAGAGGGACATCCATTCTTTCTCTCTCCTCTTTCAGCTCGGCTGTTCCTCCTCTGCGCTGCGCTCACCCACCCTCATCAAAGCAGCTCTTTTTTTCTCCTCCTTTCATCTGTTTTTCCTCATCTGTTTGGGTTTCCTTTTTCTTTTTTTTTTTCTTTGTCTGGCATGCAGTATTGTACTTGCTCTCTTCGTCACTAGCAGACAAGTCAAATATCCATCCCATGTGAATTTGGGGGGGGAGCTGCTTCTGCTTCTTTGGTCTTTATTGCTTTGTTTTTATACTTGTTGCTTAAATTTCCTCCCTTTTTACTACTTTGTCTGCTTTTTACAGCTTCTCTGACTGTATGTTAAATATAAAGCTAATATTTTTATTTTTTTTGGGGTAGAATGTTATTAATGATGATGAGTTTTTTCAGTTTTTAGTTCTAAGTTCTTTTATTTTTGGTCACCAGCAGATGAGCATGAGCAGGTCGTCCCTGATGATGATGATGAAGAGGTGAGGAAGCTCAAGGTCTGCATCGAGCTCAAAGGACTTCGACTCAGCAAGCCGACTGCAGGTGCTGCTGCTTCCCCCGACGGGTCCCAGGTCAAACAGGAAAGGCCGTGGACCCAACCCCCCAGACTGATAAACCCATCCCAGAACCAACGCAAGCTCAGACCGGCTGAAGCCGAAGACAGAGCCGCGGCGCAGAGACACGACATCAGCAGCCTGAACAACAGGAAATGGAGCTGCGAGAAGCTGCTTAATGGTGAGCATCAACCACCACTCATACAAACCCCATTTCTTTTTTTTTCTCCGAGTTCAGCTAGGGTAACGGAAATCTATCTTTGGCTCACGTTTCACTTTCTTGTTGAGCGGACTGTCTTTAGGGGATTTCCCAAGAGCAGTCAGGAAAAAGGAGAGGCGGCAGCGGCGGGGGAGCAGAGGAAATTAGTTAGAGGATGAGAGAGAAAGAACAGGAAGTTAGAAAAAGAACCTGTGGATGACATTCTAAATCCCGGACCCCGTCCCCTGGACTGTTTTATCCCTGTTCAAGTCTTGTGTGAAGAACTAGAAGGTGAATGATAAGACGTGACGAGCGAAGCTGCACGTGGGCAGATGTAGTGTGACTAATGCCTGATCAATGCTGTGTTTTTCTCTCTCTCTCTCTCTCAGAAGTAGTTACTAAGGGGATGGGGAAATTATTACAAGGTGTTGGGGGAGTGGGTCGTGCAGAGGGTGGGTGTTCTCATCAAAGCAAAGAGCTTTCCTTTTATTTGAATCTAGCAGAGATGTCTTCATGTGTGTGTCATATGTCTCTATATGCATTTTTAGAACAGGAAGAACAATCTGGAAGGTAAAACGACAACTTCCTGTATGACTCTTCTTCTGATCCCAGACCTGCTCGTGTCGTGGTGGTGTTTTCTAAGGAACGACACCTACAGTGAAAACAAGAGAACTGCAGCGTGTCAAACAGTCATATGAATGGAAACTAAGCTTTGCTGACGATGCAACTTCTTCTGCCAGGACGTTTTAGAACATTATCACCTTGACAGTCTGCATGTGGAACAAAGAGCGTAGTTATTTTCCTAACGCTCCAGGATGGCTCTAATTCCATAAAACCAATTAAAGTTTCAATCAAACTCTCCGACTCTTCCGGATTTTTTCCATCTGCGTGAACAAGTTTTTTTTATATTCGACTATGATGAACAAGTTGTGTAACTTTGCTCCTGTCGTGGTCTCAGTGTGGTTTAATAGATTTTCAAACATTCAGAAAAAAAAAGTTTTACTACAACTTTTCCACCAGACCACATACCTTAGACCACATCCTCCAGTACACAGAAAATGTTTTTAAAGTGATAATTAGTCGTAAATGTCTTACTAACGAGCTGTTTTACAAGCTTAACGATGTGGTTTCAAAAGCAGGATTTATTTTGTAGATATGTATTGAAAGTAGGAGGGTTTTGTATTTTAAATGAAATAAAAAGTGTCCTTTTCTTGGAGAGTACTGGTCACTGGATGTTTATGAGTCTGTGTTGTGCATGTTAATTTATTTTATTTGAGGAAGCAGCTCTCTGTGCTCATTAATAACCTAACGGTGTCAGAGATGGCCTTGCAGTACCTTCCTGTCCTCCTCTTCCTCTCAGCTCTAACACTCTCCCTCCTTTCTCTTCTTCTTCTCTTGTTCCAGGAGTAGCTGTTCCTGCCCTTCCCCCCAGCCAGCTGAAGGACAGAGCGCACCAGCCAAACCCCTTCTCAGGTGATCGTGGCCTCAAGGAGCCTAGGAGGGGGCCCCCCTCCCCGGCCCTGGAGCTGTGTGTGGGAGGCACCCCTCCCCTCAAGCCCCGTCGCCATAGTGACACTGACAAACCCAAGGGCAAGCGGCCGTGCAAGACCAAACACACCAGCCAGAGAGAGAGGGAGCGGGAGAGGAGGAAAGAGTCCGCACCTAACAGCCCCGGCCAGCGCTCTGTGGCTGATCTGGGAGCAGCTGAGGGGGACAAGGTGAGTTCTGATCGGGTGTCTGGCCCCCGATGCAAGCGTCTGGATGTTTGTAGCAGCACAGTCTGTTTCTGTATGCCTGTCGGCGCCTCCTATCATGCAGCTGGGAAAGGGAGAGAGAGGGGAGGGAGGAACAGAGGAAGGAAGTATGTTTACAATGTTCAGAAGGCTGCTGGAGCTTTGACCTCCCTGCGCCCTTAGCGACTCCCTGTGGAGCCCCCTTCATAGCTTGTGTGCGCGCGCGCGCCTGTGTTTGTGTCGGGCCTTAATTGTCGAGCGTGTCGGCCGTGCTGTTTTGCATGTGAGTGAGTGTCTGTGCGTTGGTGAGCATTCCTGACAACTGAAAAGCCCGGAGCAATTACACATCACGCTCGGTCCTGAGCGAGTCGGAGAAATGTGGCAGCCATAGCGCAGCACGTGAAGTTCAAAAGAAATGAGAGGGGGCGGGGCAGAAGGGGGGGGGGGGGGGGGGGGGGGATTGGAGCTGTTTTCCGCTGTGCTTCTTTCCGTCCCCTGCTCCTCCCTCTCAGCCTGACAGCTGCTCCGACATGGAATTCCACTGAGGGGATGCGCACCATTTGCGCACGCTCACACAAACACAGGCAGGAAACTCTCGTTTTGGTGCTTCGCTCTCGGAGGGCTGTGTTGGTTCAGCGATTAAAGTAAAGCAGCGTGCCAGCCTGCCGTGTCTGGGTGGAGGACGGTTTGGGTGAAAACTGTCTGAGTTCTTTCACTGATGTCAAAAATATCCTTCAAACAGGATCCTTCTTTACCTAAAAGTCCTAAGAGTCAAGATGAGAAAACATCTTAAATATCATTTTCTATTTATGAGGACGTGCAGTGTCGCCCGTTTGGCCTTGAGTGTTTGTGTCCCGTCTGCTACGTGGCAGCAGCTCTCACACTTCTCTCCCTGTCTCTCCCGCTCTCTCCTCAGCTGACTGAGCAGCGCAGCGCTCCGAGGAAGAGAGCCGCCTCTCCTAATCATTATCCCAGCTCTCCGCTCAAGCCCTGCTCCCCCACCGCGCTCTGTCCACCCTCCCTGCAGCCCCAGGCGAACGTCAGACCTCCACCAGAGGCAGCGGGGCTGCACAGGAGCCCCCCTCCCGAGCCATCGCCCGTGCGTCCGATCCCTCCGGAGGCTCGGAGGCTGATTGTGAATAAGAATGCTGGAGAGACTCTGCTGCAGAGAGCCGCACGGCTCGGCTACGAGGTAACGGGCTTCGCTCCAACTCCTCCCCACTCCTTATCTCCCTTTTTTATAGCTTCACATTTTCCGCTCTTTTGCTTCATCCCCTTCAAATTTTTACTCTCTTTTCTTAAATCGAACTCATTTTCTTCCCGCACTCTGATCCTGACTGATTCTGGCAGACGTTTTTTATTTTTTTTTTGAAGATCCTTCAGATTTCTCTCTTGCACCTCTCATATTTTAGCTCCTTCTTTTTGCTTTTTGTAACATTTTCCTCTATCTCACAATTTCTTCTTCACATGCTCCATCCTATTACTCGTCTTGCCTGCTACTCTCTCTCTTTCTGTCTCAGGTTTCCACTTTCTCCCTCCCCCCTTTCCTCTCAGCGCTCTTTCTCTTCCTCTCTTTGTGACTCAGATTGTCGTTGGCACCCCCCTCCCTCCCTCCTCCTCCTTACATGTGCACTCGCTCACACACAAACACTCTGCCTCCCATCCTCTTGCCTCGCAACGCTCTCACATCTCATTAATTCTCCGTGAGGCGAAGTGTGACACACACGCAGGCGCACACAAACGCGCGCAGGCAGCATGAGAGATCGCTGGGATCGTTAGATGGAGACGGATGCTCGCTGCCTCTCGCCGGCGTCGGGAGGTTTTATTCTCTGCCTTTGTGCGCAACTGCCGATCATTCGCTCCTAAACCAGATACGCTTCTTCTCTGCACATTAAAAAAAAGGAGAGAGAGAGAGAAAAAGAGAGAGAGCAAAATCTCCGTGTGTTCTGCTCAGTCGCTCAACTCCCGTTGCTCCGAAAGCTTTTAATTAAACTTGGATGGCTTGTTGTCTTGTTCTCCTGTGTGCCCTAAACGTTTCCCACCCAGTGTTGACAGATTTTACAAATTGATTTATTGATCTTAGCAGTTTCAGTGCCACTTCAGATGCAGCTCGTGTGTCCACCCTGTCTGCGTGTGCGCGTGCGCACGGAGGATTCTTCACACCGGCGTCTCATTTGGTGCTCGTTCTTGACTTGCTTTATAGTTGCGTGTGTCTGTCGGACACATTTATGGTGATGAGGGGAGTGTGTGTCGGTGATTATGCGTGTGAGGCTGAATGGAAGAGAGCAGGAGTGTGAATGAGAGGTAAGCACTGGGAGTATAATCGCGTTCTAATGGCCCTCTAATGTGCCGTGGTGACTGTGGTTAGCAGCAGCGGCGGCGGCTGTTTTTCTCCCTGCCTTTTACGCACACACACACACACACACACACACACACACACACACACACACACACACACACACATTCGGGTTGCAGCGCAGCAGCAGCAGGGTTCAGTCAGCCGTGCTCCAGAGAAGCTGGCTCGTCTCTCTGATTTATGCGTCTCTGTCGAACGTTTTTTTTTTTCCTCCCTCCCTCTCTTTTTTTGTTCTCCCTTTGCATCCCCCCCTTTCCTGCGCTTCTTGTGTGGAGAGGCAAAGAGGGAGGAGGGAGGAGAAAACCTGAGACTACACAAACAAGGCGCTGACCGCTGCGCAAACAACACTGCCACCCCTCCCTCCCTCTTTCTCCCTCCCACCCTTTCTTTCTCTCCCTCTCCCTCTCCCTCGCTCAGGAAGCTCGTCTCTCACTGCCTGTGTGTGATAAGCCCAGGGCAGGCCCCTGGGGCTCCCACTCGCACACTCACAGACACACACTCGCACACACACAAGGACGTACACAGATAGACACACCACTTTATGCATGCTGTCTCCCCTCACACACACACACACACAAGCCTGTAGCACAGAGAGCTCATCTCACGCTGGTGTTTCAGCGCCGCAAGCTTCAGGCTTATCACACACACAGGCAGCGAGATACGAGGGCCTGTGAGACAGAGACCCACACACACACACAAACACGCACACACAATGATTATGAGCATGCAAGGAAATATGCACGGAAAAAAACACCCGCTCTGACCTAATAAGCACATGCACAGGCATCCCTGACGCGTTCTTCTCCATATGCTGCACAGAGACGGCTCTGCGCTCGCTGCTGCTGCTGCTGCTGCTGTCACACACCCACACAGAGCTGAAACTCACAATCACCTCGTGCACACACACTCATACACACACATTCAGACAAGCATTGGTTGTTTGCACATACACAAGTGTTCCTTTGTGTAAAAAGCCAGTACGTGCAGAATTGCCTTGCACGCGCGCGCACACACACACGTACGCACTGTTCTGTGGTGTTCCCGAGGCCCCGGCCGGCACCGTGCATATTTCATGTTCATTTAGTTTTGCAATCCGTGCCTCTGCACATGAAAGCCCACTCTCTCCGTCTTCCTTCCTCCCTCACTCCCCTTTTATTCTCCCGCGCTCCCTCGTCTGCCTCACTCACTGAGCATTTGAAATGGTAATGAGGAGAAATTCTGCGGATGTCTTCATCTCTCTCGTGCCGGTGATCGGGGGGCCCCTCAGCTCTGCCCGTTGAAAGCTCAGATAAAGGTGCAATCTGTCATTTCTTCTCCTCCCGTGATTTACTTCTGAGTTCCCTCTCCAGATCCAAGCCAAGACGAAAGTTAAGGTTTTATTAGAAGTGCTCTGTTGGTTCAGTAACGGATGGCCGAATCTGAAGGGAAATAGCTGCTATTACAGGATTAGTTTATTATAGGAATACTCTCTAGCTTTAATGATCAGCTGTGGGTTGGTTGCGGCCATGGGGAAGAGTGGCTGACAGCCAACCGGAGGGTTGCCTGTTTGATCCCAGCCTTCGCCACAGCATGTCTACACACAGGAGTCCCTTAAAAAAAGAGTAAAATCAAGGCGTTAAAGATTTAAAGTAACCTGACGCAAACAAACGGGATCTACAGGATCCATTCTTCAAAGTTTGGTGCATTAGGTCTGTGTCCTGGTGAGACTCGGTGGACAACACCAGCGTCAACGTTTCATTTAAAATGGAGGATTGTTGTCTTTAATTCATGGTTTCATCTGGTATGTCTGGTCGGGTCTGCAAAGATCCTTTCTTGATCCTCTGTAACCAACCGTCTGCCTCCCAAAACATGCTTTAAAAGCCTTGCTGTATCTTTTAAAACGTTTTCGGCCAGAGGGGACGTGGACAAATACGGGGAAGAATTTGATGATGTCTGGCAGTTTTTAAATGTCTTTAAAACGGACTGTAAATCTGTTTTTTTTTTTTCCTGCTGTGCAGCCAGACACATTAACGTAGTTTGTGGGAACTGATTTACTTTTGATGCCAGCTGTGCTTTTATTTTCTTGTTCTCTATTTGGAATTATTTTTTTAACTGGAAGTTGCTGTCTAGGGACCCCCTGGACATATTTGTCCATGTGCACCAGCTGTTGGGACATTTCCAAAGTGTACGGGCTCATACTGCTTTTGGATCAGGCGCAGTGTTCCACTGTGTGTGTGTGTGTGGGGGGGGGGGTCCACTATTTTACACTCAGACCTAATTAGGGGTAAATTTGCTGGTTTTTCAACTGTCCATTTAAAAAGAAGAAGAAGAAGTGAACTTTTGAATGATTTCTCATCATAAACTTCCGGTGTGATAAATGATCCAACTCTGCAACAATCGTCTCACAGTGTTTCTCCAAAACAATCGTCATTGTTGTAGGTTTGACCCTCATGGGGAGCCTAAGTCACGCCCCTTCTACTTCCGGTCCATGGGTCCCCTACTGCCAAAAAAAATGAGAGTCAATGGAGTGATAAGTTATTTCCTGATCCAGTTTGAAATGCACCGTGGATCGAACATATGATGTCCGTGAATTGCAAAGACAAGTTTTGATGCAGAGAAAGCGATCATTTTCAACACGCAGCAAAAGTAATGTTAGGTTTTGTGTAAAAATACGTAGCGGACTATAACAGCCGGTCTAGCAAAACTGACATCACCAAACCACTCAACGAGACGAAGAAGAAGAAACATGGCTGTGTGTGGCTGGGAAACGGTAGAAGGAACAACCACTTTTGTGGCGACATTCTGGAATAAAACAAAGCGGGCATTTCAACAGGGGGACGTAAAAACGAGGGAAAAGCGAGGCGGCGAAAAGACGGAGATTCTGCGGTGACGTCATATATGCGACCACCAATGTGTAGTCATTTTAAAAGCAAATAACTCAGAAGTCACATGATAAAGACAGTCGAAACTCACATCATTAATTATCATTTAAATGGAGTTACAACATACGTGTGATTCAGGATGTAAGACAATAGCTTTTATTGACTTCCAGTCATTATTTTTTCGGCCAGGGTACCCATGGGCCGACCGGAAGGGGAGGAGATTTAGGCTCCCCACTTATTTTCTATTTTGGTCTGTGGTGTGTTTGTCGCCCCCTTTTGGCTGGGAGTTTTATTGTTTCTGCACGCTGTCGTGTCCCGCTGTTGTAACACAGACGGAGTGGACGGGAAATACGAAATTAGTCTCGAATGGAAACGGGTTATTAGTTAAACGTATCCCCAGAAGATAAAAGCTAACTAAAACGTCTCGAGCGTTTTTCTTTTTTTTTTTTTTTCCTTTGGTAGTTTTTTTTTCCAGAACAGTTTTGCTTGAATCCTCGTAGATCAACTGGTTTTTATATTTGGCTGATGAAAAGTTTTAGTCCAGATTAGAAGATTAAATAAAATCACTGTGAGTTTTCCCTCTCTGTGTGTTGTGTTAGATTCATTAACCGTGGGATCATCAGTGTCTTCCCGCTTCATTGGAGCCGTTACAGCAGACGTATCTTCAGTCCTCCACACAATGTGCTTTTTTGCGCGTGCATCAACGTTCCTTAGACTGCGAACTTCAGTCATGCATCATCTACACACGTGATAAGCATTCATAAAACCACATGTGTGTGTATGTGTGTGAGAACTGGAAAGGCAGCGCTGGAAGGGGTTAAATGTCTGAGTGATGCATTGATTGCAGGGGAGCGCAGGGAAGCATTCTAGAGAGGGAGATTAGAGGACAGAGCGAAGGAGAGGAGAGGAGAGGAGGAGGAGGAGGAGGAGGGGGGAAGGGTTGTCTCATTTTACTGCGGAGGAGTTGAGCGTGTGTGTGCGTGCGTGCGTCTGGCGGGAAGCCGGGGCTCTCGTGCTAAGCTCCTCGCGCTCTCCTAGCGATATTAAACACGGCTCTGGAGGTTTAGCGCTGCACCTCCTCCACAGGCGCACACACACACGCAGAAGCTTGTCAGCGCTGCAAAAATACATCACACACACACACACACACTCTGGCAAGCTGCATATCAACACTCCCTGGCCGTCAGTCTCTCTAACACTTGCTCTCAGTCACACACACACATGCACAGAGTGAGTGGAATCCCCCAGAGGGGAGCTTCAGCACAGCGTTCCTGAATCTCTCTCCAGCAGGCAAACAGAGTGTTGGCAGTGAGAGAAACCCAGTCGGAGCCCCGTCCTCATTTTACTACTTCTTTTATTCCACTTTCACTTGCTCCTACTTGCTATTTTCTCTCGATTCCTTTCCCCTCGTCCTTCTATCACTCCTCGATCGCTAAAGCCCCCCCCCCCCCCCCCCCCCCCTCCAGTTTCACACTACCACCCACACACCCCACCCTTTCATCTCTTGTTATTATCAGCTGTTGCTCAGAGGACGGCCCCAGCAGGTTTCGTCCGCCGATTCATTTATCTGTCATCTGTCGGGGGTGTTGCCTCTCGTCTCTCCCGCTCCTCTACGCGCTCCGCTCGTGTGTTTTCTCTTCCCTCGCTCCACTCTTTGCTGACAGGAGGAGTGGGAGCGAGATAAACACTTGGACTAGATGGCGGCGCAGAATTAGCATAGAAATGGAAGTTTGGAGTCGTTTCCCAGGTTCAGATGAGCAGCTCGGCTCCCCTCGGCACAGGACCGCTAGCAGGACAGAGTATGAATGCATCTGGATAAACGAGCCCTGCATTCACATACATACATAAATCTAAAGAAAATGCCTTAAAATGTTTGTGTCTTGGAGGGGGTTCTCAGTCTCACAGTAAGATATTTATCCACAGTGTTGAACTGCTCGGTCCGACCTCCGTCTCATCACACTGCCAGGCAGCGTTCTGTTTCCTGTATCCACTCTGTTTAATAGCAGCAGACGCTGCTCCGGTCCAATAAAAACCAGCCCGACTGCTCGGAGCTGGATGCCTCGCTGTCACAGCCTCAGACCAGAGAAAGCCTTTCCAGCTCTTGAGCGCCTCTATCAAATCTCTTTGTTCCGCCTCCATTATGCTGCGTTCAGAGCCCAGCCATTGTAACTGGCTGCCACAGTGGCGTCCAGGCCCAGTGGTGGTACACACACACACACACACATGCATGCATGCGCATCAACACTATCTGGCAGGCAAAGCACGGTTGAGTCACTCTCAGTCTCCTCGATGTGTTTGGCGCCAGCTCCAGGATTATAGAGCGTTTGTGTGCGACTGTGTGTGTGTGTGTCCAGCACAGGAACACACTCTGTTCCTGCTTCCCCTCATTTCTGTCCCACAGGGATCGTAAAGGAAAGAACCGCTTGTGTGTGTGTGTGTGTCGGACTTCTGTGTTTGATTCCTCATCCAAAAACAACCTCGCACACTGAACCTGTCTCACTCTAATGTTGTTGTTTGTTTTTTTTGTTTTTTTTATAGGAGGTGGTGCTGTACTGTCTGGAGAACAGAGTGTGTGAGGTGAATCACAGAGACTACGCAGGCTACTGTGCTCTGCATGAGGCGTGTGCACGGGGCTGGCTTAACATAGTCCAACACCTGCTGGATTACGGGGCTGACATAAACTGCAGCGCGCAGGACGGGACCAGGTAAACAAACCGCCTTCCTCCATGTGAAGAATCACAGAAACTCGAGCTCGCACGCAGTCCAAGACAGAGTCACCAGTAAGGAACCGAGAGCTCGACCGAAGCTAAATATCTGGGATTTATTGAGTTATTGTACACGAGGAGCAATTTGCAGATTAGATGCAGCTTTAAAAGAGAATGGCTTAGGCTTTCGTGGCAGTGTTATTAAAATTTACAGCATGGGTCGGCTTTAGAACAGAGCGCCGAGGAATCAAAGGAGCTCCGTAGAGCTGTTATTAAAACCTGAAGAGTTTCGCAACACCAGTAGTGTTGAAGTAGGCATTTTAAGTTCAACTAAATAACAAGCACAGCTGTTCATAATAATAATAATAATAAACTCAGCAGACATGTGCTAAATCAGCTGATGTGTGTCGTAACAATCCTGCTCTTTGTGTATCTTTAACTTTTTTTTTTTTTTTCAGACCAATTCATGATGCTGTGGAGAACGATCACCTGGACGTGGTGCGAGTCCTGCTGTCCTACGGCGCCGACCCCACCCTGGCCACGTATTCGGGCCGCGGTCTCCTCAAGATGACCCACAGCGACAGCATGGAGCGCCTCCTGACTGGTACGCCCGATCCCCAAACACACAACGAAAACGGTTTAATTCAGTCTGTTTTTCTGTTGTTATTAATGAAAAATGCATAAAGGAGACTGCACACCATGCAGAGTTTTACTAAATTGGCCTAATTGTGTTGCGTTTGAAAAATAGCTTCTAAACAACAAGCCTACAGAGAGTTGGATGGTCCGCGAGTGCACGTTTAACTTCAACATGTGAAATATGTTTAGCATAAACTGCTACAAATCTCCAGATGTACATTTTGGAATTTGTGGATTTATGTAAAATTAGGTTCTAATAGCTACAACTGACACTTAGCAGTAAGATGAGTTGCAAATTTCTTCCCTCAGGCTCATAAAATAGATGTCAAATCCTGCATCTTTAAATCCTTACATAGCTTTTGACAACAAATCTGAAACTCTCAGGTGCTAGAAAGGGTTAAAAACCAATGAGCCATAGTCAATTAGAGGGTATCAGGGTTTAAGGTGGGGGGTAAATGGTTTCAAAGCCCCTCCCATCATGGTGGATTCTGTTTGCTTTTAACGGTCTGACCTCTGTGCAGCCTCTTCTCAGGAATTTCTCTGTAAATCCTCGTCTTCCACCTCCAAGCAGCAGCTCTACACGTCCATCTCTGTCATCCCATCTCCCCCTCTGCACTCCCCCCCCCCACACACCCTGCCTTTCTGCTGCCACCTGTTAGACAGGGATTCTCAGCTCGCTGGGGTGCGTGCTGCTGCTGCCTCCAAGCTCCTCTATCTGGTTACTTAGCAACGGTGACTGTGTTTGCTCGGCGTACGTGCGGAAATGGGCTTCGTTCTGGCTGGAGAGACTCTGCCTCTCTGTGCGAGTGCCTGTCGTTTCACACGGCAGCCTCGCTGGAGTCTGACACAGTCTGTGTTTGGCACGCGTGCACGCGTGAGCGTGTCCTGCGCGTATGCCGCGAGGGCTCGTTTGGATGTTTGTAGTTAAGCAGAGTCAACACGAGTCTGCGTCGAGGACGAGAGGGAAATGAAAGCATATTCAGGCGCACATTTCCTTTGCAGCCAGCCGCCTTATCGCCAGGACAATTAACGGGTTAAGACCCAACGCGTGAGAGAACGCGGGTGAATGTGAACAGGTGGCAAAGGGAGGTTTACATGTCGGCTGCTGGAAAGACGGTGTTGAATTTTCAAATGGGCGGATGGATCGGTGTCGGTAGAGAGAGACGGAGCACTGGAGGAAAATGAGCGAGCGATTGCTGCCCTCCCTCCACCTGGTCCCACTCATCTGGAGGCCGTTAATCCCTCCAAACACTCGCCAGACGCCCCACGCCTCAGCGCTGGCACAAAGCCCGGCTCTCACTCTGCAAATGCGCGCGTGTGCGTGCGCGCTGGCTGAATACACACGGCTCTCTGGCTGTGTGTGCTTATCCAGCTCCCTCTGCTTGTTTGTTTCCAGCTTTGGGTATGTGTGTGAGCAAGCACTCAGCCACTGTGTGTGGTTCTTGTTTGATTCCTGGCAGCCGTCTGTGGCCCTGCTCTGAACTGAGCCAGCTCTAACCCAGCGGAGACTGTCACTCTCCTCCCCCGCGGTCCAGCCGCCGGCCTCTGACCATCACCCCGCCCCCTCCACCCTTTAAAACATTTTCTCTGTTTGTTTCTGTCTTCTTCTGCTCTTTATCCTTTTTTTTCTGCTGTAGTCTCCAAGGGCGATCGCTCGCTGCTCGTCCTGAGGGCTCCAGCTCTTGAATAACACCTCCTCTCTCTCTCTCTCTCTCTCTCTCTCTCTGCGCAGATTATTTTGCTGACCTTCAGGGCCGCTCAGATGACGACCCGGGCCTTTATTGGGAGTTCTATGGCAGCGCTGTGTGTGGTGAGTACTGATCAGCACTCTGTGTGTGTCCTTTTACTGCTTGCAAAGTCTTTATTTTTGAACTTGTCATCAGTGTCCCTTCTTTTCGTCGAGGCAGCTTTATGTTAATCCTGCCAATCTCTTCGTGTATTAGAGTCTAGCGACGAGGTCGGCGTTTACGACATCCTCGCGGACCCCCCGGGCCCAGATGACGAGGATGAGGACGATAAAAGGGAGGTGTTTGAGTTTGAGTTCTCTGATCGACCTCTGCTGCCTTGCTACAACATCCAGGTGTCCCTCTCTCAGGGGTGAGCTCCGATCTCTGAAGCAGATGTTTCCCTCCGCCGTCGCTCGTTTCTTTAAACGCTCGTTATTTCCTTCTTTCAGACCCAGAAACTGGTTGTTGCTGTCCGACGTGCTTCGGCGGCTGCGGATGTCGGCTCGCGCCTTCCGACAGGCCTTCCCCCACATGGAGGTGGTGACGGTGGCAGAGGCGGAGTTTTACCGCCAGGCGTCTCTCTCGCAGCTTTTCTCTTGCCCGGAGGAGTTGGAGGGTTTCCACCCGGACAGCAAGGAGCTGCTGGACCTGGTGGAGGACAGCGCGGAGCTGGCCGCTCTGCTGGGCTCAACACTGGAGTGTCTGGATGACTGCTGGGACCATCCGGCTGACAAACTGAAGGACAAAATCAAGGCAGTAGGGAAAATTAGCTCATTCTGACACTTTGAGCTGGTGACCTTTGACCTGGAGCTTCAGAACCAATGAGAGGTTACGACGATATGCCTTAGCTGGACCCAGACCAGCATCGGTCCACTGTACAGATAACTGACCTACTGCCTGACTGGGCTGCTGAATCATTTCACCTCCATTCACTAAGGATCAACAAATTTGTGACTCCAGAGGCTTAATAATGATCTTATTTTTATAAATTAATATATGTATAAATAAATATATACAGTATATATAATATTAAGTTTTTTTTTTTTTTAGATATTGCTTTGACTCTGTATGATTTTGTACTTTACAGAGTCGTGCTCTCGGCGACTGTTGGGAGTGTGTGAGTGCACAGCACATAGTGCATGTGTTTCAGTTGTACAGAATAGTGTTGAAGATGTGCTGTTGAATCTGTTATTTGTGTTCATAGGAAGCACATGATGCTTTTTTTTTTCTCTCCTCCTCAAACTTTAGTGCTCGCTTGAGCCTCAGGGGCTATTTTGTTGTAATTTTAAATTTGAAGTATTTCCTTTCTGTTTAGGCTGTAATTTAACACGCAAAAAAAAAAAAACAAACAAACAAAAAAAAAAACTGCAACATTTTTTTTGTATAGTAGAGTTTTAAGACGCTGATGATAATTCCCCCTGCGGCACAGAGCTTGTATATAACAGGGAGTCTACTGCAGTAAAGTAATTTTTTGGTGTGTTCATAATTTTCTTTTTGTTTTAACTTTGTAATTAAAATATCCCATAATTTGTATTTATATTTTACAGAAGAAGTTGCTTTAAAATAAATATACAAACTGCAAGATGAACTACACTGCTCTGCCTCATTGTTTAATTTGAAGTCTGAGATGAAGTTTTGACTTGCATCCCATAATAACCAGGCTTCTCGCCTTGTTACCCAGCATGGGGTTGAGGTGAGAATGTAATCCTGTATTGCATCTCCAGGATAATAAATGTCGGGCAATTTATTGCCGCAGCTTTTAGAGAACAGTCTGCCAACTGTGAACATCTGTAGAATTGGAGCGCCCTCTAGTGTACAAAGATGCAAACAGCACCAGCACCTTCTGCAACTTGAGTGTTTTTCTGACTAGAAGTTGCAGATAATTTTGTAATATTCATCACGATCTGCTTACTACAACGTGAGAATGACATCTGATATGGTTCCACGTTTTTTTATTTTTCTTTACCAAAAGTACAAAAATCATCAATGTTACAACCCCTGATTACCTGAGAGGTTGTATTAAATGTAATTAGAACCAAATTCAGTTGTTGAGGCCTGTTTTAAATTGTAAGTGATCCAGAAACTTGTCAGTTTGTGCAACTGGACTGGATGTCAGACGCGCATTTAAATACAACCCTGGAGAAGACCGAATAAACAACAACACAATTTGTTCATGCAGAAAGGACAAATCCTAGAAAGGTAAAGTCTTTTAAGGGTGTCTTTTAACACAATTTTATAATCTACAACTAAAATCCTGAAAATTGGACTGTATTGCTGTGACTTTAGACCTTCAGATAACACAAACAAACTTGTTTCTGTGTTTAAAAACAGTAAATAGACTCATTTCTGAAGCTTATTCTCAGTTTCTGCTTATAAAAAAACGTGAGGAATAGAGTTCCAGTTACGTTAAAGGTACAATATGTAAGAATTGTCCAGTGGAATACACAACAGTCTAATGTTCCACCAATGTTAAAATAAAGTCACCTTGTAACAGATCTCAAGCTCAGCCGGCTGGATGGTCGCTAGTTTGTCATTTTAAAGAGGCCATTTCATACAAATTTCATGACTTTCTGGTTATTTCTTAAGTATTAACCTGAAATATGAAACATTTTATATCTAAGAAACGTTAGGAAACACTTATTAACCTGAGTTGCAGCCAGGCGTCGGGCTGCAACTCATTAATATTCATTATTTGAATTTGCTGGATTCCGATTGGTCAACAAACTAGCCTATGAGAGCAAGGTATAGTGTTTTCTGCCCCGCTGCGCATGGCAACAGACGTGGTTTCTTCCGGTATGCTACGTCTTATGCTAACAGCTTTTAGCCAGCAGCATGCTAGGCGTGGTTTCAATTGCAGGAGCTGATGAATACTAACAAACAAAGGAGTTGTCACGAAACAGATACAGGCCGTTCGAACTTGGGTTTTATCGCCACCTGCGTAGTTTGAGAGATTAAAACTGAAAGAGAAGTTGTTGACCTGTTTTCACACCCACTATGAAGGTAAGAACACCTGTGGAGCTAAAATATTCAACAGAAACCTCAGAAAAACCGTTTTTAATGGAAGGGCCTCTTTAAAAACGCTGGTCTGAACCAGGATCAACGTCCAGACTTCCTGGTTCCATAACGAATCACATGTAATTCTTCGAGCAGCAGCAAAAAGTAACGAAACCACCACATCCTTCCAACTGAACAGCCGAGATGCACGTGATGGTGCGTTCAAACACACCAAGGAAAACTCATCTCTGAACAAATAGACCTTCAGGCATTCCCAAAAATTGAGCAAATACAAGAGAAACAAAACGAGAATTAACATCAGAACTGGAAACTCAACAGAAAAATCAGGGAGGGGAGGAAACGACTGAGAGCTGACTTATTTTTTTCTCAATGAACTGCAGGAGTAAAATTTGACAACAAGGTTTAATTCTTACAAATTGTACATTTAATGTGTTTTCACAAATAACCATATGTTCTGCACGGCAGGGCGAAGAGACGATCCAATCACGTCTCAGTCAAAATTTATAACAGAAAAGCCTCATTTAGGTCAAATGATCAAGATATGAAGTGAGTTTCTGTACACGCGACACAAAAAGTCCTGTGTGTGTATCATTAAACCACCTAACTGCTGGAGTTCAGGTACATTTTCACGTGACTTGTGTGAGGCAGGAGTTCTTGAAATCAGATGCAGTGAAATTTCAACATTTGACTATTTTAAAAGAAGTTTCAGACTCAGGAGATTTTAAAATGTCTGTACTCTGCTTGAATTTACATTTTAAACAGCAGTCTGACTTCAACTGAAACATGTTATTTTATGTCAGCCGCAGTGTTGCACGGGCCAACAAGCGCTGGTTTGTTTGGAATAAATGCCATGAAAAACATCCTGCTGTCTAAAACACTATCATTCACAGCTATGTAAACAAACACACACATACACACACACACACACCAAATTGCTGCTGCTGCTGCGCCTCGTTTTGAAATGATTACATCCTAGTAAGACGTAACAGTTTGGTGCAGACGTCGTCTCCTCATAGAGATTTTTGTGACTTCCTAACAAGCTGCTCTCATAAAATTGTTTTTGGTTACTGTTTGATTTATTTATTTATTTATTTTTGTGCAAACTGTGATGTGCTGTTCATGATGGGCACTTGTAGTTGACTGGATGCATGTAATGAGCTTTGATTGGACTCACCGGACTACAGTCCAGCCACTCCTCTGAATCCATCCAGCACTGACTGGCTGCACATCTTGAGTGTTCTTTCTTCCACTCTCGTAAAAATCTGCAATCAGTCGGCGGATATTTGGATTTGAAAGTGGCAGCAGACATAAGAGTCAATCTGTGAGGCTTTAGGGAATGTACCCTGACGTAAAGCACAGAATTACCATAACAAGCTGAAATGAGCCATAACTAAACTCAGAAGCAACGCCTGAAAGATCCTGTTGAAATCCTCATCAGCTATGCTTTTATCTTGAAAAGCTGAAGAATGTGTGGCTTCTGATGAATGAGGTGTGGGATTGTTCTGCAGGAGAAGGTGAAACATTCTGCGTTCATGGCGTTAGCTGTCGACGGCTGTCAGACGGCCAACCGAGATCCAAAAAAACAAATTTAGAGTCGTATCCTGAGGCCGGAACCCCAAAGGGTCACAATCACCTGTGAAATCTTCGACTAATTCCCCTCTTTAGCGCGTAATTGTGCATTTAAAGACTTGTCTCTGAACATTACCAGCTTTTATGGTTTAGGAATGGACATCATTAATGTAAAAAAGATGAAGATATTACACTCAGTTTCAGTATTTGGTTCTCACCTACTTTACTTCTTAACTGTTAGCGAAATCCCTCGGACAGCTCCATTTATCTGTTAGTATCCGATTTAATTACCTTTTACTGTATTAATATGATCTAGAGAGAATATTAACTGGTGCTTAATCTTTATTAAACTCAACACAAACAGGCCATTTGTTTTATTTGACACTTTTGGTGGAAAACAGCTCCTGCTTTCATCTCCCTGCATCATGCATTCAGCTAAAAACTATTTTCCTTCTTGTGTCAGTTCTGTATTTCAGAGAGCTTCTCTCTTATTGAGATGAGGTCATAAGGTAAAGTTTTCTACTAAGCTGAGGTTCAGTCCTGCTCCTGTTCTATAAAGACCGGAACCCCATCAGCCAGGTGAGTTACAGACACCGGTTCCAGAGTGGAGCATCCCTAAGGCACCTCCTCTACATGGATGACGTCACCTCACCAGGAAACAGCAAACCAACTAATCCAGTCAGTCATTATCATTACTCGCTTTCAATTCAATTCAATTCAATTCAATTCAATTCAATTCGTCTATAGAAAGACAAACACAGATACAATTAAGAGCAACAACAATTATAAATACAGAAATGTAGAGTAAAGACAACAGAGTGAAGACATGTGGTCACCCAGCAGTGCAGGGGACGTCCGGCTCAGGGACAGGAGAGGCTGGTGCTGAAGGGAGAGACTCTTCAACAAGTAACTGCAACACCTACAACACAAAAACAACATCCAGATGAACTTTGTGTTTCTGAAGGTCTGTGCTGACTGAATGTTAATCATCTGAAATATTCACTACATTGACACCATCTAGTGGTGAACACATGCAGTGCACTAAGTAATGCAGTTTAACAGCAGGCAGTCAGTGTGACAGCTCGGGGTGAAGTAAAACCTCAAACAACATGACGTCTCCAAAACATTGTGATGTCTTGTTAATCTGGACATGAATTTTGTTCAGTTTAGAAACTTTAGGTGTCAGTCTGAAGGTTCTGGTGCATTTTAGGTTCATCCTGAAATTTTAAAGAGGCCATTTCATACAAATTTCAGGACTTTGTGGTTATTTCTTAAGTATTAACCTGTAATATGAAACATTTTATATCTAGAAAACGTCAGGAAACACTGATTAACAGACCTTTCAATCTGTCTGCGTTAAAATTCAGGTGGTTCCGGCTCCTTCCGTCAGGCCTCGAGCAGCAGCTCATTCATATTCATTATTCGAATTTGCTGGACTCAGATTGGCTAACAAACTAGCCTATGAGAGCAAGGTATACTGTTTCCTGCCCCGCTGTGCATGGTAACATCAGACGTCGTGTCTTCCTGTTTGTTACGTGTTATGCTACAGCTTTTAGCCAGCAGCATGCTAGTCGTGGTTTCAACTACGGGAGCTGATGAATACTAACGAACAAAGGAGTTGTGACGAAAGAGATACAGGCCGTTTGGACTCGGGAGAACTCGGGTGTTATCACCACCTGCGTAGTTTGAGAGATTAAAACTGAAAGAGAAGTTGTTGACCTGTTTTCACACCCACTATGAAGGTAAGAACACCTGTGGACCTAAAATATTCAACAGAAACCTCAGAAAAACTGTTTTTAATGGAAGGACCTCTTTAAGCAAAAGCTGAATATCTCTAACTTCTTGTGAGTATTTTACATCAGTTGGTGACACTTCTATCAACATCACCCCAGTTTACCAGCTCCTTTTATTCAGGTCATGACTCCTTGAACTCTCTCTTCTAGATCCATACAGAACCAGTACAGTTCACTGGAGGGGAACAGATGAGACTGAGTGCTGTCAAAATAAAATACCTATATTTATCTTACTGATTTCAGTTTAAATTCAAGCTTAATTATTTGAGTCCATCCCAGAACTGCTCATTAGTCTGTCCTGTCCAGCGGCCCAGTCTGAGTTCTGCTTGAATTAAGTTGTGCTTTGAAATGTGTTAATGACTGAAAACATGTTACAAAGTGCATTAAAGAACAGATAAATAGTTAATTTACAGTAATTGAGACAGTACTGCTGATACACACAGAGCTGCTGAAACAGTTTGGATCAAAGTGGGTCGGATCTGTTTTCTATTCTTGAACAGAAAAAATATAGAAATGCAGAATTTTTTAAATTTAATAGACAGTTTTATTTTATTTATTACTTTTGTCAGCAAGTCAGAGTTGTTTGCTGTACCTGTGATACAAAGTAGAGACCTTCCGTTTAGTTTGTTTGGGGATTTTTAACAGTTTATTTTAAATTAATTTATAGTAAAAATACTTTGGAATGATCTTTATTCTGTGTGAATTTTGGGGGGTTTAATTAGTTGAACAGTTTCAGTTCACTTGTGGTTTTTTGTGGCTCTGACTAATACATGAGATATAAGAGACTGGTGGTTAGTCCAGGCCAAAGATTTCAATCCACATTTTGAAGGTTTATCTTTAATTCATAATCCGAGGTTCAAACACAGAAAACTGGTGACAGCAGCTTGTATCTAATGTCTACAATCCAACAAGGACAAGGGAATCAGGTGCGAGTGACTACATGATGTTTAAAATAGAAATTCTCACATCATTAAGGTGAAGTTGTAGGTGTGTGGTGGAATGATCTCCTCAGATCTTCTGGAGGTCGACGTGCTCTTGGCCTTTCAATGAAGAAGTTTTACATGCTGAGACATGACATCAGGAAAACCTGCAGGGACAAGCATCTCACTCTGCCTTGTAATTGATAATAAAATATTTCTGATTGCTGACAGACGTCTGATGACACATCTGGTCTTTGGAGGTGAAACTGGAAGCTGAAGATGGAGGATGACTCCATCTCTGGGTCTGATGGAACACAGAGGAATCCGCTGCAGTGACGCCTCCTTCAGGCCATGTCCCGCTTCTTCACATCTTTTTTGAGAAACCTTCAAAATGAAAAAGACAGATTTAGGAGAATATAAACAAAAATAATCTATAAAGGAGGTTAATAATATTTTCCTAATCCTTTTTACTATTTTATTCCTAACTTATTTTCCTCTTTACTTCTTCTTCTTTCAGATTTCAGTTGATAATAAACCAAAGCTGCTGAAACTGTGAGTAAACTTGTTTACAGTCAGATGTTTTGAAGAGGCACTACGGTTCATTTTAAAATATGATAAAATGTCACATTACGTCGCACGAGCAACGTTACAAGTGACGCACATGGGAAATTGTTTATTTTATTTTGATTTACATAACTTTTCACTTACATTCGTGTTATGTTACGTTAATTGTAAATAACTTCTGAAACACAAAACACAGTAAGTCTCTGGAGAAAATTATAAAATGAAAACGAATATAAAGCCAGAAGTATCTGCATTGTGTTTTTTAAATTTCTATAATGTTTGATGTTGTGCCAAATTTTAAGCTGCAGTCGTTGTGTTTCCTAACCCGTGCGCGCTCACGCGGCAGCTGATCAGTTTTTAGCACGACACCCTCCCGTCATGCTTTGCTTCATCCCCAGTGACGTCAGGTCAGCTGACCACTGCTGCTGTAGCAAGAGTAAAGATGGCGCTGATGAAATGTCGAAGGATGGATGCTGTTTTTAACCTCTTATTTGTCTTCACTGTCCTTTACACTGCCGGTAGGAAATAAATAACCTTCGTAATTCTTTTGTACTTTCTCGTCCCGTTTAATTAAGACGTTAACTCTTCCTGTACGAGCTAAAAGTGTCAATGACAGGATTCAGGTTTAATCCAGGTACATGGTTAGCAATCCCGTTTGACTGATATTCTCCTGTCTAAAATACACACTGTGACATGGATGTAAAGAGGAACATATAAAATAAACTGGCTTGTAATTTCGGTTCTCTTCCGGATTATAACGCTGGACATTGATCCATTAGCTTTTCGTTCCCTTTAAAACTACCGACGAGGGTAAAAATATGTATCTTTAACTTATTCTTGGGGGTGAAAACGTCTCCAAGTCAGATTCAGAGGTCATGTGCAAATCTGTATTTTTGTAGCAATGGCCATCGGTTCATTTCTGTCACGTGAGAGACTCGGAGCTGGTTACTTCCCCTTTAACATCCAGCTGCTGTCACAGTCACGAGCTAATGTCTCAGTCCTCGGGGTTGTTACAGGGCTGTCTTTGTTTGGCAAATTTCACAGTTACAATTATATATAAAAATACTGTGCAAAAGTTTAAGCAGGCGTGACAAAATGCTGCATAAGATGATTTCACAGGTAGAAATTGTAACAGTTTATTTTTATCCATTTGAAAAATGTGAATCACATCAATGTTTCCTTCAAAACAGTGTTGGTTGAATAAAGTCCGAGATTTTCTGGGGTCCAACTGTTTTAATGGGACAAACATGTAAATATTACTGTAGTTGCTGTTAGTTAACTGAGAAGCTGCAAAGTGAAACAATCATGGAGATTTATCCTTCATGCAGATCTGAACTCAACATCATGGACTATATTGAGGAGAACATGATAAGACAGATGATGTCTCCAAGTAGTGACCGAGTTCCCTCACAAACTGGGTGCACGTGCAGCTTTTTTTCCACTGCAGTAAAACCTTTGCATGGTACTGCAGATTTGGTCTAATATAACATGTCCAACATTAACTGAGTATATCTCAGCAACTATGAGGGTTATTTTATTGTGGTTCTATAATAAACATAACACTTGTGAATTTACTTCAGGTGTAGTAATCTGTGTGTTACCCTACACATTCTGCAAGTTTAATATACTGGAGTTTTTACCAGTCTGTTGGAATGAAAACATTGTCAGTTCTCGTGTTTGTCCTGTAGGCGTCCATGGAGACAGCCTGACCGTGCTGCAGGCTCCAGACTTCCTGTCTTTCCAGAAAGGAGACTGGCCGATCTCTGGAGAGAAGATCCCTGACCTGGTGGCTCTCACCATGGGCTTCTCTGTTCAGGAGGTGCTTTGTTATTTACAATGTAAATTGTGCTTCATGTTTTTAGAAGTAGCCTAATGTTTCCTGTTGTTTCATTCACACAGGAGTTATCGTGGCCAGGCCTCCTGGCTGGTTCGCTGTTCCAGCGGCCTCGAGCTAACGTGCTAGTGGTGGTGAGAGGAGCTGACAGACTGGCCTTGCCTCAGAATGTTGCCTCCTACCCCTTGGAAAATGTGAGTCAGATAACGTAATGCATCAAAGATTTGTCTTAAATAGTTCAGGACTATTTTCTAGTATAACAATAATACACCTTCTACCTTCCAGCCTGTACCTTTCACCTTGGACAGTGTTGCAGAGACTGTTCACTCTTTATTTGCTGAGTACACTCCTGTAGTGCTGCAGCTGGCTCCCAGTGAGGAGGTAATATATTTATAAATATCTGCCTACACAGAACAGGAAACAAATTGCTAATTTGCTTTCGTCTCTCTCAGCGGCTGTACATGCTCGGCAAGGCCAACGCTGTGTTTGAGGACCTGCCGGTCACCCTGCAGCAGATTCGTGCTCGTCTGTCCCAGGACGGCTCAGTGCTGACTTCTCTCCCCCTCAGCTCTCTCAGCAGAAACTCAGAAGTTAGTTTCTCACCACCGCTGCATCTCGCAGTAGATTTTAATGTCAGATGTTGCATTGATATAGAGAAATTATGATGCTACTCACTCTTAAAGAAAATATCTCATACTGGTTTTTAAAATCATTTTACTGTTTTATTTCTTAGGCAGATTTACTCTTCCTTTCTGAAGTTCAAGTTCTGCATGACATCACAGCTCTGGTAAGTCACCAGAGATGATTAAGACCTTTTTTTTACTTGATAAAGACAAAAGCTGACCATGTTTTTACTCAGATGTCATCTTCTCCTCATGTAGCTCCAGAGGCACAAACATTTAGCCAAGGATTTCTCTCCTGACCTGTACTCTCTGGAGCTGTCTGGTTTGGAGGAGCTGAGTCGGCTTTATGGCAAAGACTCTCCTCAGTACCGCGACGCTGCTGCTATTCTCTCCTCCGCCCTTCAGAAGGTGATGAGTGAAACGCTGGAAGTGATGCAGCTCAGTGGTCCTTAATTTAACCATGTTGCTTTTCATTACAGTTTGGAGAGGATATGTATCGTCTCTATGGCAACAGCGCTGTGGTGGAGGTCGTCACAGTGAAGAGCTTTGAAGCTCCTTTGACTAGGAAGTCACGTTCGATCCTGGAGTCTAAGCAGATTGTAAGTCAGACGAGACAGACTTTAACTTTAAGTCTGATACTTATAGTTATCTAAACTTAATTTAATATCAACATGACTTTAATGATTTTTGAAGATATTATAATTTAAAATCTGTATGAAAGCCAGAGTGATTAATCTCTAAGTGGAGGAGTTTAAGTATCTAATATCTTGTTTATGAGTGATAAGTGATGCAGGATGGAGTGAGAGATTTGAGCTTCGTCCTGCTTTGGTCTGTCGTAGTGAAGATGAGCTGAGCCGAGAGCTAAAGCTCTCAGTTTACTGATCTATGTTCTGACCCTCATCTGTGGTCATGAGATCTGGATCCTGAAATGAGGCTAGGTGTTTCTGTTTGACCCGTTGTTGCTTGTCAACAACCTAAAGCTGTTGTTTTGACTAGGCCAGGAAATTTAGTGCTATTAGAAAGAATCAGCTGGATTTGACCACAAAAATTTTAAACACAAATTCTCCTGTTATGGAATATTTTACTTTATAAAATTTTCATTAGCTTTGTCATGGTTGTGACTTACCTGTAAGTTCTCAGTGTCTGTGCATTCAGTGGAACTGAAAGAGGTCAAGATAAAGTCTTAATTCTGCAGGAATGTCTGGCTGAAGACATTGTTAAAGAGGTCCTTCCATTAAAAACAGTTTTTCTGAGGTTTCTGTTGAATATTTTAGCTCCACAGGTGTTCTTACCTTCATAGTGGGTGTGAAAACAAACAACTACTTTCAGTTTTAATCTCTCAAACTACGCAGGTGGCGATAACACCCGAGTCCGAACAGTCTGTATCTGTTTCGTTACAACTCCTTTGTTCGTTAGTATTTGGCAGCTCCCTCATTTGAAACCACGCCTAGCATGCTGTAGCATAACGTAGCAAACAGGAAGAGACTACATGTGCTGTTGCCATGCGCAGCGGGGCAGGAAACAGTATACCTTGCTCTTATAGGCTAGTTTGTTAGCCAATCTGAGTCCAGCAAATTTGAATAATGAATATTAATGAGCTGCTGCTCGAAGCCTGACGGAAGGAGCCAGAACCACCCAAATTTTAATGGCGACAGATTGAAAGATCTGTTAATCAGTGTTTCCTGACATTTTTTAGATATAAAATGTTTCATATTACAGGTTAATACTTAAGAAATAACCACAAAGTTCTAAAATTTGTATGAAATGGCCTCTTTAATGCTTTTACAATAAGCTAGTTTTATCCTCCTTCATTCTGACATTCAGTGACAGAAGTTACAGCAGGATGTGTATCAGTTTTGGACTGACACCTAACCATCTGAGTGATGGACAAGGACATGCGTCATGGTTGGTTTCACTTGTACCTCTGATCCCCTGTGGTTGCCATTCTGCAGGGGGTTTAACTGACATCCAAGCAAAACAGGTCCAGATTAAAAGCCAGTTGTTCAGTCCAGTTGTGAAGAGAAAAAGTTGTCTGTTTAATTAGCAGATAGTATCAAATATTTCAATGTAATCTGACATACTGAGTGTGCACGTGCACCTCCAGCAGCACCAGGCTCAGGATGAGCAACCGGTTCCATATGGGACGTTTTCCTCACTATCAGGAGAAGAAAACCACCTTCATGATTATTATCCATGTAATGCAGGTTTTTGTTGCTCCTTGTGAGACATAAAGCAGAGATGATGTCTAGTTTGGGGGGTGTAGTTTATACATGTTTTAACTCTAGAGTTTTTTTCAGGAACCTTGTAGTAGGTCAGACAACTTGATGTGGTGTCCACTGTATGGTGTTGTCTTTTATCCTCCATATGTCCAGATTTCTTTGTTTTTTCTCTCTTCCAAACACTTTGTACAGTGAGGTACAAATATTAGATTAAGTGAAAAATTAGTGAAAAAGCAGCTGAAGATCAAAGTAAAAGCTTTAGAAAGTTTGAAAAACTACTGATCAAAAGCTCTTTGAAAGTCTGATAGAAGGTCTGGCTGCTTGGAAACAACATAAAAAAAGAACATAAACATGAAATTAATCTTATTTTTGTGTTTTTAATGATAAAAACATCTCAGCTTATAATTCATTGCACATTTAAAGGATTAATAATGGAGTAATAAGCAAGCAGCATTGATTATTGATATTACGACCTTTATTGAAGTTGAATTTCATAAATAGAAGAGTTAATTATTTTTAGACTATTGTGTTGTTTTAAGTGCTTTTATTTTGACAGTTGTGTAATGTTTTCAGAGTAACCCGGGTAGTCCTTACAACCTGGCCTACAAGTACAACTTTCAGTATGCTGTGATCTTCAACATCGTGCTGTGGCTGATGATCGCTCTGGCACTCGCTGTCATCGCCATCGCTTACAACCTGTGGAACATGGACCCAGGATACGACAGCATCATCTACAGGATGACCAATCAGAAGATCAGGATGGACTAAGTCCCGCCCATCAACACCCTGCTGTGTGCTTAGAGCTCCTTAGTGAATGTTTGTGTTTCGTGTGAGGTGTTGTGTCGTGAAAACAAATAAAGTGGTGGTTTAATGGGGGAAGTTGCTTCTCTCTTTACATTCTATTTATATAAAATGTCAAAATGACATCAACATATTACAGTTGAGGTGTTTAAATTTGTCTTTAGCAACATCCTCTGGATTTAAATTCAAACTTCCTCCATTGAACTTCACAGCTCACATCATTCCTTCCACCTGTAACTCCACACTCACCTGGATTCTTCTGGTGATTGAACCTGTATTATTTAGATGCTTAAAATTATTGTGATGTTTTGAAAGAATGAGATTTTGTTGGTCTGTGCTCATTTTGTTTTGTGAAATTGTTAAACTTAAAATAAATCTATCTGTATATATTGAACATACAAATTAAAATGTATGAAAAACTGCTGTACTCTTATTGTGAAAAGATTGAGTTCACGTGGGTTTACCGTGCTTCAGATGCAAATAACAAATGTTTGTGGGACTGTTTTGGTTGAAATGTTTGTTGTTCAGACTGAAGAAGATAAAAAGCTTTGTAAATTGCATCAAATGCTTAAAATAAATTAAGACATGGATCATCCAGATGTAAACTGACTAATTACTTTGTTTCTAACAAAGATAATTTAGTACATATTAATTTCTGACTAGATTGTGTTTTCAGTTAATGGATCTTAGGACTAAAATAACTTCACTCAGCCTTAAAGTTTTTATGTAACTGACAAAGGACGTGGCGGTATGTGATATACATGAATACAGAAAAAAAATACGTTTGGAAGAGTCATAAATGTTTACAGAAATAAGGAAACATTAAAAACTATTAAGTTAAATGTATAAATTTGGTTGATATCGTATATCTATTTCAGTAAAAACAGAAATTTTGCCAAGTCATTCTTATAAAGTCCATCTACAATCAGCTGGTACATAATTTGAATGCCAAAGTGCGTAAGCGACTTTTAATGTTGTATCACACGTTGTGCAACCCTTCAGCCAATCAGAATGTAAGTAGATTAATTACGCCCCGCCTTCAGTGTAATTCGCGGTATCTAATTGGTTGTTTATATTTGGGTGTGTTTTAATGCCGGATGATCGTTGGGTATTAATGGAGAAGATCCCGGAAGCAAAAACTAGATTATAACATCAAACAGAAGAAATAAGAAACCTCAAAATTTCGGAGACAAAAGTTGATTTTTCGAAACGACCGAACCCGCAACACGAAAATGGTGTGACTGATAATAAAAGGTGAGATTCGTTTTATCATTGTTTACGAATTATACACGACGTTCGACGAGACAAAGTTTCTACAACAATTGGTTTAATTTCAACCAGGAACACGTCGTTCTGCATCAACCGTGTTTAAGATTACAGACAAATCAGGTGTGAAAATATATCTTGAGTAGCGTAAAAGATTTACTGACAACGGGAAGTGGTTTCCATCCAATCAGAAATCATTTATTTTTATTATAAACATTATTTCACCGCGTAATTTTAAATCCCACGGTGGTTGTATAATCTCAGTTTTTTCGATAGATTGTGTTTGAATCATAAAGGACAGTTTTTTCCTCTTGTTGGACTTCATGCTTCTTGTTATCAGCTGAGGAATCACAGCTGTGACTCGATCATGGTTTTTATCTACAGATGAAGGTTTAATAATCTTAAAAACAAGATTTGAGTTTAAAACATTTTGAATTTCAAACACAGGGATTGTTTTAATGTGTATCTGTTAATGACAGATTTTTCTTTCTGTATTAATTGATTATGACAAATATCTTAGCAAATTTTAAAAACATGTTCTAATTATTATGGGGCGCCAAGTCTAAAACTTTTGTTATTTAGTGGAAATAGACTTTTGTTTTCATATTTAGCTTACTTGTCTCACATTTAGCACACTTTCATCACATTTAAGCAGAAAAAGTGTCTAAAATCATCATATACCAGCATGTTTGTATTGCATACATCTTTAAAAAATATAAATCCTAAATATTAAATCTAAATGTTAAATCTAAATCCTAAATCTAAAAGTTAAATGCTAAATCTAAATGCTAAATCTAAATGTGAAATCTAAATGTTAGACATTAAACCTAAATGTTAAAAATTAAATCTGAATGCTAAATGTATATCTAAATGTTAAATAATAAATCTAAATGAGTCAGCTAAATGTTCTCAAAGAGGAAGCATTCCTCTGAGAGAAGAAAAGGAATGCAACGGAGAAAACTCTTGTGGGCATGTCCACTAATGCCGATTGTAGTTAGAGGGGCGTAGTTAATTTGCATATCTTTGAGAACATTTAGCTGACACATTTAGATTTAACATTTAGATGTAATATTTAACAGTTAGATGTAATATTTAACATTTAGATATAGGTTTAGCATTTAGATTTAATATTTAACATTTAGATATAAATTTAGTGTTTAGATTTAATATTTAAAATTTAGGTTTAATGTCTAACATTTAGATTTAACATTTCATATTTAGATTTAGAATTAACATTTAGAGTTAATATTTAGGATTTAGATTTTTTAAAGACGTATAAAATACAAACATGCTAGTATATGATGATTTTAGACACTTTTTCTGCTTAAATGTGATGAAAGTGTGCTACATGTGGGAAAAGTAAGCTAAATATGAAAAAAAGTCTATTTCCATTAAATAACGAAAATTTTACACTTGGCGCCCCTTAAATTATGTATCAAATAAACCCCTTGTAATGGTTCTACAAAGCTAAATTGTTTGTTTTGTGCTTGTTTATTGTAAAATGTATTACTTTTTATGGTTTCTTATCTCAGCTTGCAGCTACGTGGTGAGGAAGATCAGGGCTTCTGCTGCTGATGGAGAGCAGCAGGAAAAACCCGCTCAGACACCATGTAGTTTAAAAGGTGAGAGCACGACAACAGAGCTGGTTTTAATGTTCGATTTTAGAGCGACACTAGCAAAATCTACAGTGTTGTATTTGATAATCATTATTTTATCATGTGTGTAATGTTACACATATGTTTCTCCTGTAGCTCAGAAACAAAGGAAACAAAAGTCGATGGGATCGTCCTCGACGGCTGCACTGAACGCTGAACCTTATGAAGATGAAGGAGCAGCAGCAGCCTCTGGAACAACCCCGGAGGCGGCTGTGCAGCAATGTGGCTCCTGACGTTAAAGATCTGGCTGGACACTGGAACTCAATTAAAATTTGTAATTTGTTTTCAGTCCATTTGGATGACCAGAAACCAATTTGTACGACATGCATAACCACAGAAATTAAATTTTGAATTCTGTTAAAGTGAATCCACCAACAGCCTTAAACATTCCAGTAGTTTTCAGCACTGAAAACAATGTCCAGCCCAGAGTGACACACAAAACAGGCCTTTTTCACAGCAAACATTCTGGTGCTGCAGCAAACAAGTGCAATTAATAATTAACAAGGACTGTTTGTCTCTTTCAGGTGCTCTTGCACAGCTAAATATAATGCAAATGTTTAACAAGGTTATTATTGTGTCTGCGGTACACGTTTCCTGTGAAAGGTCTGAATTCATGTCCTGCAGCGTTTGAAGGCTGACTCACCAACCTCTGTACCCAGAGGCTGAGTAGGTCTGATGTTTCTGCTGGTACATCAATGAAAATATTTTAAATGCTTTAATATATGCTATACTGTATGAGTTAAAATGGAATTTGAGCATCTTTTGCATTGCTTGTTTATGCATAAAAAAAAAAAAATGCTGTTCATTTTATTTTGAAAAAACCCTGCAAATAAAACCATTTTGAGTTTATTTATCTCCCTGAGAGAGTTTGGTTGGTGTGCACGCTTCCTTGTTTTATGTGTGACACTTCACCACAAACTATTTCAGGACGGTTCAGATCATTTTTATTTATACAGTCTCAGTTCATGACAAAGGTCATTTCAAGGCACTTTACCGAAGCATCAAGTCAGTAAAAACTAAAACATTTCCTAACCTAGAAACCAGCTGATTGGGTGGAATCATCAGTTCAACAAAATTCCTCATCCTGAGCAGCACAAGGTGAAAGCTGAAAGAAAGGACTCCTTCATAACAGCACAAGGGTCTCAATCTCCAGTCCTCGAGGGTAGCTAACCTGCAGGTTTTAGATATTCCTCTGTTTCAACACACCTGATTCCAATGAACGGATCACCAACAGGCTTCTGCAGGACTTACTGAAGAGCAGAGAATTTGAATCAGGAGTGTTAAAACATTGAAACATATAAAACATGGAGGAAAGTGGCCCTCAAGGTCTGGAGACTGAGACCCTTATGGTCCTCTGCTTCAACACACCTGGTTTGGATGAGCAGGTAATTAACAGGTCTCATGATGAGGAGGTAATTAAGTCATTTCAGTCACGTTGGAGCTGAAAAACAAATTAAACATGAAGGACTGTGGTCCTTGAGGACTGTAGTTTGAAACCCCTGCCCTGGTAAGAACCCAGGTCAGGACGGCTTTCTGCTTCGATCGGCTGCAAACACAAAAACTATGTCAAAACAGAAGGTATCAGTTGATGCATTGAGTTGGGAGGGTGCATATCTCACACCAACACCACAACATCTAATTCAAGAAGTGAAGAAAAAGCAACAAGCTCAACCACAAAACTATTTTAAACATACTTCTCTCTTTTGAGCTTTGTTATGCCATTAAATTGTTTGATTAGTTTTGTTTTGCTTTTTATATTTTCAGTAAAAAACTTTTTTTATTATCTGACATAAATACAGTTTGGGAAATTTCTATAAATCCTTTTGCACAATAAAGAACACATTTATGACCTTGGTACATTATTTTTCTACGCACAACTGAAGCCTTCATTTGCTTGCTGGATGACGTCTTGTAGAGTTTTTATATAAACTGAATTTCAACCCACTGTTGAGGAGAATGGCCCTTTGATGGACTGGCCACCCGTCCAAGGTGTCCCTTGCCTCTCGCCTAAAGACAGCTGGAGATCAGCACCAGCTCCCTGCAACCCTGAAAAGGAAGAAGCAGGTTTAGACAATGGGTGGATGGATGTTGAGAAGAATGTTTTGTTGAACAATATTAGCCATAAGAAACAAAAGTAGGGCCCCTCCAGTTGCTCTAAATAACATATAACATTATTTTACCTAAATAAAATACCAAAGTGCACAAAGTGTGATGCTCATGTTTGCAGTTTACCTCAGAAAAAAAACTCTGGTTATCTACAACAAATATGAGGTCATCAATGGCCAATTTATATTTTGAGACAAAATAGGTTAAGAGGTCTAATATTAGAAATAACTTATAAAAAATATAAACAAAGTTTAAAATCTTTAACTCGTTTCTTGTCGTTAAAATGACTCATGTAAAAATAAACTTTTGTTGTCTTGTGTTTCTCAAGGGGATATGCATGTAGGTAAAGGATAATACTCGAATCAAAGGAGGAATGTGGACCATGAACACCACAACAACATCCAGCGTGCACACACTGCAGCCACAACAACAGAACATGTGGCGCCAGGCTCAGGACCCCTGCGTGAGCACTGGTGCTGCAAAAATACTGTATTTTCATTCTACACCCCTCTAAACACCCCGTGGAGGCATTGTGTTATTAAAAATATTTAATGAAAATGTTGCAAATTGCACCCGGAAAATAAAAAAGTCGTTTTCGTTTTTGGGGGGGATCATTTTCTGGACGAACTTCCGGTCTTCATCGGATGTTCTTTAGCAAAATACAGCGCCTGTTCAGTGTCGAGCTGGAGCTGGAAATGAATGCTGCTTGTAAGGTCCGTAATGAAATTAATTTATGATAAATCTGTGTTTTTTATTTTACTGCTGGAGCTTGACAGTTTTAAAAATCACCGCGTCTTTAGATCAATTAAATCTCCTGCGTTTAGCATCTTGGATCAGATGTAGCATTATCTCTGCTAGCTGCTACTATCAGCTAATCAGGATTTTTTATTCTCTCAATGAAAATCAAGGGAACAAAATTAAAACACTAGTGGCTAGGAGTGTGTGCACAGCTTCAGCTCGAGCGTGTCTTGTTTAAGACGAGGCGACAGACGTGTTGTCGATGCAACAGTGAAATCAGTTTTAGCTTGATCACTTTTGAATATTGATCAACTTCCAGTTGCAAGTTGTGCTCATTTACCACGTGTTTTGTTTTTGATAGTTTTTCAGATACACCAGTGATCAAACATGTAATGATGTTTTATTTTCCTAACAGTCGTGATTTGCGTGTGACGTTTACAGATTTTTTTAAACGAGTTAAACCAGCTGAGTTTTCTTATTTTCCTGGTTCAATCGTGAAATTCTCAGGTTTGCATGAATTGTTTGTTTGATCATATAATCGGTTAATATTCACATTCAGAGTGTGCAGAAACAAGCTGCAAACTGGAGACATTGTTTGTTTTAAAACTGAGTTCAAATAAAAAATATATACAATTAGGACTAGTGATTGAAAAGCATTTGTAAGCTTGTGTTTTCATTGATAAAATCATGAAAAACTGTGTAGCCTAAATCAGACCCAGAGAATGATGAAATCACTCACACAGAAATATAAGATTTCATAATAATAATAAGTTTAATAATAAATCCTTCATTGATCCCTCTTGGGGAAATTACTTTTTTGGATTTGACCATGAGGTAAGGAGCAGAGGGCAGCTAGGGGGGTTTGGTATCTTGCCCAAGGGTACTTCAACACGTAGCCTCTGCTGAGACTCAGGTTTGAACCTGATTAAAGGGCGATCTCCCTCCCCACTAGTCTACAGCTGCCCCTAATGAGAACCAAACATAATGTTCTGACTCAGGGTTTGATTTTGATCTGTGGAAAGAATTCGTCTGCGCAGCCATGTTCAATTTAAATCCATTTTCTCCCAGCGGAGCCATGAGTTAAACAACAAAAATAATTTCTATGACCAACATAAGACCTGTAATTGGATACTGGACAGAAAAAAAGGCAGCGATATTCAATTCAGAAAGAACGATGTGGAAATTCATTTGTTTGAATGTCACTCTTTCAAGACACAGAACTCTGAGTATTTGAATGTTATAAATAAAGGGACATGTGAAATGAGTTGCTGATGTCAGGTCAACAGGATTTTTCAGTGCACTCTGAAATGAGCTGCTGGCATGAGGACGCGTCATGAATGTTTCTCTCTATCTCTCTATACGAGCCGAGACCGCAATACAAGAACTTTTACTTAAACATTTCAGACTAAATTAACTTTCGAATATTTTATATAAATGACCAAATCCATAAATCTAACAGTTTTAAGCTTATAAATACAATCATCTCCGAGTGTAGCTCTTGCATCACTGTCCGCTATTGCTCATAAAAAAAACCTCCCGTTTGACCCGCAATGCATGCTGGGAGATGTCGGCCAGCGAAGGATACACCGGACCCAGCCTTCAAATCGGGGAAAAAAAGGCTGGATTCGTTGGCAACATTCGAAGGAGTCTCCGAACTGGGACAGGCCTAGTCGCGGTGCTGTGACGTAACCGGCCGACGAATCCAGCCTTCGAAGTATGCAGACCCTGAATTTGGACACAGCCATAGAGTTTGGAAATTTTACTTGTCAAGAAGTGAGTGAAGGTACAGCAGTTTACAGCAGCCCCCAAAATCACTGAATAAAATAATTCTAATTCAGCATTATAAAGAGAAGCGGGTCGTGAAGTCCGCCGTCTGAAAGATAACTAGGCAACGTTATCCCAGTTACTTCCCACCATGGCGTCCTTGGAAAGACACACACAGCTCTGTGGATTCAAAGGAGACTTTTGTACTCCTGTTGTGGGAAAGAAACTTGTTCATAGCTGTCTTGCACTAAAAGATTAACACTTAGTTATTTACATGTTAGAATAAATAATAAAATCCTGATGAAAATAAACACATTTTTCTTACAGACTTGTTTAATGTTTTCTCTGTGCATTTCTTGCAGCGTTCTTGCTGTGCCTTATGACATATTGAAACATGATGGAGCAACGGAGAGCTTTAACTATTCCATTTGCTGTTGAGAAAGATCACCAGGTAACTTTTGATAAAAAGAGGGTGAATTACAATCAGGTTTAATATCATTTTTGCACCACTGCACGAGCAGTCATATAAACCTCCACACACCAGAATGAGATTCGATTTAACAGTTTTTTTTTTACTGTCTTTTATAGAAATGATATGAGAGACTATCAGAATTCCAGGTGTCAGGCGAGGTCATTTAGAGAAGAGCAGCTGTTATTGTCAAGCTTTCTAGTCTAAACAATTGCTGAAACCTACAATCAGTCATTGAGTTGTGATCATTTGTTATTTGCTTGTACAAACAAAGTTGAAACCTAAAAAGTCTCTAATACGAGTAAAGTAGTGAAGTGGGAGCGCAGCACGTGTTGATCATTAATCATAATAAACTAGAACTGGTGGTGTTTTACAGATGTTAGAGGTAAGTCAAGGCCATAAGTTTAAAAAGGCCATGACTTGGTTTCTGCACATAATTCTTGTTTTCTGTGTGTGAGAGTCTTTATGTTAAGCAAGAAGATAGAATTTTTGCTGTTTTTGGGACAGTGTTTGTTTAAATTGCAGAGTGGAGTGCAATCAGTCTGGGCTCTTATTGTGAAGGGATTTAGGGTTGACCGCTCTCTGCTTCATAAGCAAGAGATCGTTCTCTCCATCTTTCAGTAGTTTTTAAAACTTTAAAGCATATGAACATTTTCCTCCTGAGGCTCCAGTCACTGATCGAGATGATGTATCGAAGTGAAATGATGCGAAAATTTATAAGCACCAGCTGGATGGTTAGTTTCCAAATTTTTACCAACCACAGCAAAGGAACTTGTACTCAGGCCTTTGCTCTTTTCATCTCTGTTTTTTAATTGAAACTTATTTTAAGAAGAAAACAGTTTCTGAGAAATTTTGAAGGAAAAACAATAACACCAAAAATAGATGTTTTGTTTTTAATCAACAGCAAGTCTAAGAAACTTAGAACATTGTGATTGCATGCTGCAAAAAAAAAAAAAAAAACCTTCATATGTTGGTGGTAAAACTGTTCAAACTGTTTTTTAAATCTGCTTTTCTATGTATTTTAGATGGAAAACCCACTCAAAATCCCCATGAACCACCTTTCATCAGGGTGTGGAATAGGTGGACAGGTACAACAAACCTTTAACTTCTGTCTTTATTGTGGGTAACATTATGGAATTATTCCCTAAACTAATACTCCCTATTTTTTGCTTCCCTGAGAAAAGGTTTCCTGGACTGCATTTGCCAGCTGCAAATATAAATCCCATAATTTAAAGCATAAAAATGGATCTGTGATTTTTGACCTCAGCCCTGCAGCTTTAAAGATGACCAGGTAGGTTGAAATCACCTGGTAAACAGTCAGCCTGATCTGATGTGTGGATTTGTACAGAAGAAATCATGTCACCTGTGGAATTCACACATTCAGTTGAAATCAACTTGCTAATGAATCTCCAGGAGGGGTGACGTGAAGTTAACGGTAACGACACTGCGACACCAGGTGTACAGTCGAAACTTACATAGATGTTTGTTTCCTCAACTCCAGTGTCTTAAAGAGCAAGATGGCAGGTTCACATCATCAACAACCTAAAATGTCTGGTTCAAGTGAAATAAAATGTATAGTAAACTTAAAAAACTCAGAATTAATTGAAGCTACACATCCAGGTATTTAAAGGAGAACGCCCGTTTTTTGCAATTGGGGCCTTATTTATTCTGTGAGAGGTGTTTTACTCGTCATCAGTGGTACTTTTTTGCGATTCGGATTCGTCTCGGAGATTTTTGATTCACACGGCAAACACCTAAACGGCAATAAACGAGAGTCGGTTGGGCCTGCGTTCGCCGACCCTAAATCAGTTTAAAATCAGTTCAAATCCGTTATTTTTTTAAATCTGGCCATTAGGATACTCTATTGTTTATTCCGTTCCAGTGCCATCTTGAATCCTGCGCTCATAGAAATGATATTTTTTACAGTGACGGGAGAGTGACGTCATCTCTCCGCGCGCCCATTCTATTGGTGCAGTGGCATAGCTTCCTTTGTTTACACTGGGCGTTCGGAGGGAAACACTGGGAAGCCCAAAGAAATCCGCTAGAATGGGCGCGCTTCTAGCTGTGGACAGGAAGGATCTCTTGTTGAGGGTTCTAGCTGTGGACAGGAAGGATCTCTTGTTGAGGGTTCTAGCTGTGGACAGGAAGGATCTCCTGTAGAGGGTTCTAGCTGTGGACAGGAAGGATCTCCTGTAGAGGGTTCTAGCTGTGGACAGGAAGGATCTCCTGTAGAGGGTTCTAGCTGTGGACAGGAAGGATCTCTTGTAGAGGATTCTAGCTGTGGACAGGAAGGATCTCTTGTAGAGGGTTCTAGCTGTGGACAGGAAGGATCTCCTGTAGAGGGTTCTAGCTGTGGACAGGAAGGATCTCCTGTAGAGGGTTCTATCTGTGGACAGGAAGGATCTCTGTAGAGGGTTCTAGCTGTGGACAGGAAGGATCTCTTGTAGAGGGTTCTAGCTGTGGACAGGAAGGATCTCCTGTAGAGGGAT
>SSNP01000126.1:716770-732705 GCA_006937955.1 Pachypanchax playfairii | reverse complement strand
ACAGATTTAAAGGAGAACGCCCGTTTTTTGCAATTGGGGCCTTATTTATTCTGTGAGAGGTGTTTTACTCGTCATCAGTGGTACTTTTTTGCGATTCGGATTCGTCTCGGAGATTTTTGATTCACACGGCAAACACCTAAACGGCAATAAACGAGAGTCGGTTGGGCCTGCGTTCGCCGACCCTAAATCAGTTTAAAATCAGTTCAAATCCGTTATTTTTTTAAATCTGGCCATTAGGATACTCTATTGTTTATTCCGTTCCAGTGCCATCTTGAATCCTGCGCTCATAGAAATGATATTTTTTACAGTGACGGGAGAGTGACGTCATCTCTCCCGATAACGTCTATAAATCACATCCACACAATCACAACCACTGCAGGGAAGTCTCTGCCCTGATTTAATTATTCTTTTAATGATAATAGTTATTCTCTGTCATAGAGTAGTCAAGAGTTTTCAGAGTAGTTTACCGATTGATTGTTGTTAGCCACAATGCTAAAGCTATTGTCGTGTTGCTGACATGGATCTGAGTAAATGCCTGAATAAAACTTTAACGTGCACAAATCACATCCACACTGCAGAAAAATGAAGTCTTTTCCCTGATTTTACTGATATTAGTTATTCTCTTTGTTGTAGTTTACAGCCAGTTGCTCTAAATCCCCGTGTGCAGCTCTTTGTTGAGTAGCTGGAGACAACGGGCTGGCGGGGGGGAGTGTGTCTGTCTGAGAGATGGTTTTATACTCCAGGAGATTTTATACACCTTTCAACCCTAAGAGGCCAGCACTAAGGGTTCTATCTGTGGACAGGAAGGATCTCCTGTAGAGGGTTCTATCTGTGGACAGGAAGGATCTCCTGTAGAGGGTTCTATCTGTGGACTGGAAGGATCTCCTGTAGAGGGTTCTAGCTGTGGACAGGAAGGATCTCCTGTAGAGGGTTCTAGCTGTGGACAGGAAGGATCTCCTGTAGAGGGTTCTAGCTGTGGACAGGAAGGATCTCCTGTAGAGGGTTCTATCTGTGGACAGGAAGGATCTCCTGTAGAGGGTTCTAGCTGTGGACAGGAAGGATCTCTTGTAGAGGGTTCTAGCTGTGGACAGGAAGGATCTCTTGTTGAGGGTTCTAGCTGTGGACAGGAAGGATCTCCTGTAGAGGGTTCTAGCTGTGGACAGGAAGGATCTCTTGTAGAGGGTTCTAGCTGTGGACAGGAAGGATCTCCTGTAGAGGGTTCTAGCTGTGGACAGGAAGGATCTCTTGTAGAGGGTTCTAGCTGTGGACAGGAAGGATCTCCTGTAGAGGGTTCTAGCTGTGGACAGGAAGGATCTCCTGTAGAGGGTTCTAGCTGTGGACAGGAAGGATCTCCTGTAGAGGGTTCTATCTGTGGACAGGAAGGATCTCCTGTAGAGGGTTCTAGCTGTGGACAGGAAGGATCTCCTGTAGCGGTCTGCTGCAGCGGATCTGAAGAAGCCTTTGACTGAAGACACTCTGTGGTTGAGTTATGAAGAGGATCATGAGGGTTCTCCTTGATAATTTTAATTTTCTAAACCATCTTCCTTTGGACAATCAACTCAAGAGACTCCAGATCGGTCCCCAGAACTGAACCAGCCCTCCTTATCAATCTGTTCAACCTCTTCATGTCACTTGTTCTGATGCTCCGCCCCCAACAGGTGACTGCAGATGTGATCGGCTTGTTTGTCATTAAAAAGACTAAGAATGTTAATAAAAGGTTTAACTAATAACAAGTTTCTTTATTTTTACATTTTGAGGGGTTTTAAACTGGCAATATTTTAAAAAATCGCGATTAAAATTGATATCAAACAATATAAAAAAATTTTATTTTGCCACATCACCCAGACCGAGGCTGAGCTGAATGTTGCATCAGAGTCGTTAGTGTTGTTAGGAGGACAATGGGGGGCAGTAAGGGGGGTTACCGTGAAAGGGACAGATGTGAGGTGTTCTCTTCACCTCTGCAGTGGGGGCAGAGCGCCTCTTGTAATTGATCATCTCCATACTGTTTATGGGTCGTTGGCTGAAAACTGGTTCCTCATCTTCTCAGAGTAAAACTTTTTAGACACTCTGATCTGTCTTGAAAGAGGTTGATATTTGAAAACTTGTAAAGAAAACAAGCCACACAGTCAATAAAAATAAGGATGAAACAATATATATCAGAGCTGGTTACAGGAAGCAACAGCAGGCGCCGTCAGATAATTTGAAGGGATATTTTAGGAGTATTCCAGTGTTGCAGCTCATTTTTGTAAAAGCCCATTTTTAATTCTTCATCCTACTTCAAGTTTGTTTTACTTGAAACAAATATGATGTTTAAACATCACGACTTGAACGCTGAGCTTATCATGACGACACATGAGGCTTATCTGTAGCACTCATCCGTCTTATGTTGATCAGCCTGTACACATAAAGTCTTATCTGCTTTGAAAATGAGTTCAAAGTTAAAAACCTTGATGAGCAACAATGTTTCTGAGAAGATGTAGCTCCAGGAAGGTTGTAAATAAACACTCTTCTTTTCCGTCCTTCAGGAGGAAGCCGGTTCTTGTCCTAACCGATGTGTTAAAGACAGAACTGGGAAAGGAGTATATAGAACGGGTAAAAATGAGACGTACAAGTCACCCCAGAGGACGACGGAAAGGTCCAAGAAAGGAAAGTAGTGACAGCAGAGAGGAACCTCAGACCTGCAGAAGCACTCGGTCCACTCAGAAGGAAGCCAATAATAGTGTTACCCCTAAAAGCAACCTGAAGGCCACGCCCGTCTCCTCTAAAAGGTAGGAAAAAATCATTTAAATGTTTGTAAACTGATTTTGATGAGAAGATCAATCATCAGTGGCTTCTGCTGCAGTTTGGCAGCCCTTCTCATATATCGAAGACTGGCAGAGAAGAAAACTGTTGATTTTATAAATTTGAGAACAGTGTAGTGCAAACATTTTAAAACACTTATGATTTCTATGTATTTTGCTTCCAAGAAGCCTCTTTGTAATCTTTTAAAGGAAGAATTCTCCAGAATCTGCAGCAGTTGAGCCACTTCTGGAAAAGGTCCTTGTAATGCCTGAAGGATTTTTAGTTTACAGTTAATTGAAACGCAAACTCAGAAAATGAGAATATGCTGGATTGAGAATGAGTGAAAAATCAGCCAACGTCCAAAGAAAAACTCAGAAAGTCATTATTTATCAAAACCACTTTAAACAATATGCAGAAAAAATCCTGCATTCTTGGGAGAAATTTTTAAAGAAAGAAGGGATGAATAACGTACAAACTTTTGCATGTTTGTTTAATTTCAGATGGTATTTTGTCCTTGGTGATAAAGTATATTTCAATTTTACTATATGCTCCCTGATAATAAACCAAAAAACATGTATCTTTGGATCTTTTTGACAGCAACGGGAAGATTAAAGCTGCTATACCTAATTTGCATAACAAATTAGCTTAACATATATTTTTTCATGCCCATTAAAAACATTTTAACACAGCATGGAGAAAAATATGTTAACATCATCAACATCAACCAATCAAAGGGTTCGGTCCGAGAGGAATGATTGGACAGTCTCTCCAGCCATACGGACATCCGCATTTATTTGGCTTCTGTGCTCCTAAAAAACTGAGACATATTACCGCAGAACACCACTGCTGGGAGTGTTCGCCGCTCTACCATGTCACAGCAGGAGAAACAGCCGCCGGCTGGTTCCACGTCAGGTTCAGGACAAAGTAACAATTAATATCAGTTGTTCGTTGTTATATTGTTTTCACTTACCGGTGATTCCGTCATGTTACGGTACTTGAATGAACTGCGGACCAGTGTCTTGCACTCGGTCGTCTTCTGGGGCTACGCGTGTTTCCAAACCTGGGGGGGGGGGTGTGGCTTAGGAATTCTACCCGATGGGAGGGGCTGAGAGTTCTGTGACTTTGTTTACATTTGTTGATATTCCAAGCTAGGCAATTTAAAATCGGGTAAATCACCTTTAAAATCTGTTTGAGCTGTGGTTTTTAAGCTTACAACTGCTGCAGTGTTTCTGCAGGACACCAGCAGACAGTATTGATAATTCAAAAAATAACATTCAGACCTGTAGAAGTCCAGTTGTTTATATTTGACTCACTAACATATTTTTAAATAAATTAAAGTAACTGACACGGATCTGTAATATGCAGCTCTTTCGCCCAGATATGTATAAAATTAGACAATATATTGTGTGATAATTTCTTTATTTTGTGTTTAAATTTGTTTTTAGTTACGTTTAAGCAGGATTTAGTTGCTTTTATGTAAAAAAACAATTTGCGGGGAAGTTGAACGTTTTGTACTATTGTTATTTGTAGGAGATAATTCTGGGGTATATTTATTTTTTTTAGGAAAAATCTCAAGAGACAACTACAAAATGCTGAAGACGTGCACAAAGGAGAAGAAGAAAACCAACACAGTGAAGAGACGATAAAAGATGGTGAAGAAGAAACAGAGTTTGATGAAGTTGTTGGTGGGTCCAAGTTTTTTTTAATTGTTTTTAAAGCAGTTGTTTTGATCTAGAATAAATGTGTATTTTTCAGAAGGAACTACTACTGCTGCTGCTTCTTCCTGTCCAGCAGAACAGCAGCTAAAATAGAAGCAGTTTTTTTAGTGTGTTCCTCACTGGAATGATCCAACGTACAGTTTCAACATTGTAGTCTATATAATCTGTATTCCAAATAATTGTTTAGAGGAAATGAACTTTATGTGGATCAGTTCAAAGATAAATTACCATCCAGGGTAGATTCAGCAAAAGTAGAATCTGTTACAGAATATCAGTGAACATTTCAAAATGTTTGTTTCAAGAAAAAAGAAGCAAAATGGAAACTAAAACTCTTCTTTCTTTGATATATTTAATGGCAGAACATATTTTAAAGGTCGGATATGGAACTTGGAACAGAATAACACGGCACAAAGCCTTCAGCCATCTGGTTGCCAGGCTCGTTAACCCCCCCGCGCGCTTCGATGCTCAGGTCGACCAATATACCAAACCCACTCGGATCCCCGATCTGAGCAGGACAATAAAATATCATGAGTTCAGCTCATTAATCATGAATCACTGATCACACACTGATTCTGATAAAAGCAGCTCCTACCTGTTTGAAGCTCAGTCATCGATTCAGTCCGTGGCAAAGAGTTCATAGTTGCACCGCGGCTCCAAAACTTCCTGCAGTCCCTCTTAAGATCCTCTGTCCTCCTCACACACCATCCTGCACGCCCCACTTATCCAATAAAATAAAAAAAACAATAAAATCCTCCGTGGTGTGTCTTCCAGTCGAGTGGCCTGAAGCACCTCAACTTCAGCAATATGCTGTAGCTACGTATTAACCAGCAGCTAATAAAAACGTTTCTACACAGAACTTGCTCCTTACATGGAAACCCCCTATGGCAAGCAAATAAGGTATATAACCACCACATGTCCCCGGTGCTTCCAGCTGCTTCACCTGCAGACTCCACAGTACCAGCCTCACTGTGCTGGAGTGTTTACGGTATTAGGCAACCCATAATGGTGCCCCCTGCTCTGCCAGCTATTGGCTGGTAAATGAAAGAAGTGAAAAAACAGTTACCAGATATTTGATCACTTTCATTTAGTTACAGAAAAGAATAAACTTGCTTAGGGCCAGAAGCTTTATTTGTTTCTACTCTGGCTTTACAGCTACGGCAAGAAATTAATGTTACATTTTAAAGGTTTAAATTAAGCAACAAAATCTAAACATTTACTGATAATTTAGCTGTTTTTTAAAAGGCTGTTTTTGTACTGATGTGTTTGTATCTGCTTGATTTAGACTGTGACTCATCGAGCTCAAAACCCACTGAAGACAGAACAATTTGGGACAATCGTTCCTCAGACATTTTCAAGAAAAGGATCACGGTTCCAGAAAAAGATGAGAAACCGAGTTTGGTGGGTACCAACGTGGATGTTGAGTTACAGTAGCTGAGGGGCTGAAACAGAACAGCATTAAAACTTCATTTTTAATTGAACCTTTTCCCAGAAACACGTAGGCCAACGTACGGTTCATTTATTCCAGCTGTACATGCTACTAAAGATAAGCAGACAGTAAAAAATGGTTTGAGATTTCAACCATTATTACAAATCCAGTCTAAAAAATGTCACAGCTGTTCCTTCGAAATAAATTTTCTAAACAAAATTTCTCAGTTTATTTATTTTTCTGGGCCGTTTTAGCATTTCAATTATCCTGCAGTCACAATTTTCTAAAGTTTTGCTAACTGTTGTCAGTTTCCTCTGGAAAAAGTTGCAAGTGTGAAAAAAGCTGTATATATTTTTAGCTAAAATGAATATCAAATTGCTTTTTTAGCATCGGACATGATAGAAAGACTGAGAGAATTAGTAGAATGAATGAAACCATTATTAAGGGCCTCTGTATTGTGTTGTGTTTTTATCTTGTTCTACATTTAGAAAATTACTAAATATTTTAAGTCTGTATACATTTACTTTATTTCTGAAGTTCAGCTTTGATGTGCACTTACTTCCTGTTTCTAATTTCAATGCGTCTGAACAGAAACGTAAAGGGTCCCAATATAACGTAACACTTGGCCCAAAATGTCGCCGTGGCAGTGTTCTTCGCCTGTCTGGAGAGGCTGGAAAAGATAGCGGACAGGTTTCTTCTTCTGGAGAAGAGGGAAGAGATTTTGCACAGGTTTTTACATCGGTTAACGTGGAGGAAAGTGTGGAAGATGTGGATCTGGAGAACTTGGACCATTGCATTTTACAGTTTACAGTTGGAGGAGATGATGGTGCAGACACTCTAGTTCCAGTCGTACACTCGAAGTTAGCAGCTGAAGACAATATTAGCAGCAACATACAAAGATCATCATCCAGATGTGACATCATGACTCAGACCAGCATCTCTGAGCCCAGTGAGTACACCAACAGTCTGAAACCCCCCCGAACCTGTGATCAGTAGTAAATGGTTTTTACTGGTTTGGTATGAAAATATTATTTTAAATGCACGGTTGTAGATATTTAGGATGTTGTAGCTGCTGCTGATTTGACAAAAATTGTGATTTTGTGAAACAAGTGTTTTACAAAACAGGAAATGTTTGCTTTCTTTGGTACTCAAGTGTGAGTCTCTTGGTAGTTTTATTCCTACAGTGACCTCATGCTGCTTCAAAACTCTTTATATTATCAATGCAAAGGGTCAAATAAGGACATCTGTCTGCTTGAATGGACCTTAACCTGCAGAAGAACTAGCAGAATTATCTGTCTTTGTTTTTTATTTTAGTTTTGTTGTCCAGCGATGATGAGGAGGGGACTGACAATTCTCCATGCAGCAGAGAAGTGATTCATGACACAGTAATACCATTAAAGTCCTCGCAGGAACTTGCATCCAGAGAGGAGGTTCCAGACATGCAGAACATGCAGGTTGGGACAAATTGGAGCTCTGAATGTATCTATATCTCCTCAATATGTCAGAAACCTGTTTTAATGAAGGATCTAAGAAGTTCTTCCAAGACTGACACATTTTTTTTTATCATCACAATGTTTTGGAGACGTCACGTTGATTGAGGTTTTACTTCACCCCGAGCTGTCACACTGACTGCCTGCTGTTAAACTGCATTACTTAGTGCACTGCATGTGTTCACCACTAGATGGTGTCAATGTAGTGAATATTTCAGATGATTAACATTCAGTCAGCACACACCTTCAGAAACACATAAAGTTTATCTGGATGTTGTTTTTGTGTTGTAGGTGTTGCAGTTACTTGTTGAGGAGTCTCTCCCTTCAGCACCAGCCTCTCCTGTCCCTGAGCCGGACTTCCCCTGTTTCAATGTGGCTTTTTCTGCCCTGCACTGTGGAGGTTACCATGCAAGAGCGAACGGAAACCTCATGGTAGGTTCAGAGATACGACACCAATGAATATCAGATTAAACATCCCTTTTAAAATCTGTGTAACACTTTTTATTCTTCCTGTTACAGATCGCAAAACAGACAATCATCCTCCCTCTGAAAGGTAAATTATCTCCTGATATACAGTGGGGCAAAAAAGTATTTAGTCAGCCACCAATTGTGTAAGTTCTCCCACTTAAAAAGATCAGAGAGGCCTGTAATTTTCATCATAGGTATACCTCAACTATGAGAGACAAAATGAGGAAAAAAAATCCAGAAAATCACATTGTCTGATTTTTAAAGAATTTATTTGCAAATTATGGAGGTGAACAGCATGAAATGTTGTTGTGGTCAAGTTGCAATTGATGCTCAAGGTCACATGACACATTACTGAGACAATGACATGTTTAATTGTGGTTTTACTCTCCACTGTTCTGTTTCAATATATGGTTTGAGATGAGTAAATCACCAGGGGCTGCACGGTAACATGCCAGCTTCAGTGCATAAAGAGGGAAACACATCATCATGTAGTAATTTCAAATATCCAGTGGCCTTGAGGTTTCCATTGATGAAGAACGGCCCCGCTATCTTTGTACCCCATATACCACACCATACCATCACTTTTTTGTTCAAACAGTCTTGGAGGGATCTATCCAATGTGGGCTAGTGTCAGACCAATAGCGGTTGTTTTGTTTGTTAACTTCACCATTCACATAAAAGTTTGCCTCATCACTGAACAAAGTCTGCTTGAACTGAGGGTCCTGTTCCAATTTTTGTTTTGCCCATTCTGCAAATTCTGTGCGCCAATCTGGGTCATCCTTGTTGAGATGCTGCAGTAGCTGGAGTTTGTAAGGGTGCCATTTGTGAGTAGCTAATATGTTCGACTAATACCACTCTCCAGTGACATGCGGTGAGTGCTACGCTGTGGGCTCTTGCTGAATGAAGCTAGGACAGCCACTGATGTTTCTTCATTAGTGACAGTTTTCATGCATCCAAATTTTGGCAAATCCAACACTGAACTAGTTTCACGAAACTTAGCACGCAGTTTGCTAACTGTAGCATGGGAGATGGGTGGTCTCGTAGGGTGTCTTGCATTGAAATCTGCTGCAATGACCCGGTTACTGTGTTCACCAGATATCAACACAATTTCGATCTGCTCCTCACGTGTTAACCTCTTCGACGTGTCAATGGCTGTGAACAAAGAGAAACTTTTAAATAACTCATGAAAGAATAAAGTTATGTTAAAACCAAGCACACCATTGTTTTTCTTGGGAAATTACCAATAAGTTTGATGTGTCACATGACCCTCTTCCTATTGAAAAAACAAAAGTTGGATCCAAGATGGCCGACTTCAAAATGGCCACCATGGTCACCACATTTTGAAAAGTTTTCCCCCTCACATATACTAATGTGCCACAAACAGGACGTTAATATCACCAACCATTCCCATTTTATTAAGGTGTATCCATATAAATGGCCCACCCTGTAATATCACTTCAGAGTGATTTTATATGTTTTCCATAGATTACAATCAAAAGCCAAATATTCCTAACTCCTTCTGAGTAGTGTATAATGTCACTAATCAAAGTTTTTCCTTTGTTCCTAAACTCAACTGTTTCTTTTAATCCTAAACAAATACGTCTTGATGAGTTTGTATGATCAGTGTCTGCTCTGACTTTTGACCCTATTGTTTTGGGTTTTTATAAACTTTGTCACAAAAGGATCATTTTTCATCCTGTTTTAGTCATGCTGTCTGTGTACCATCTTTCCTCAGCTTAGTGATCTATTTTAGTTTAAGTGTGTTTGTAGGCGTGGATTAGACCCCACTGACAGGTTCACCTCTGAGTCTCTGCTTCAGGCAGCTCACATGGTTGTTCCCTCAGGTCTGATCCGGACTTCATTAGTGTAACAAAATGTGTCCGTTAAAGAAAACTGGCTTCATGTAATAGCTAATTTAGATATTTATGAGGATACAGTATTACAACTTGTCCATTTTTTTATTACACTTTAGTTAGAAGGAAAATTAAATGAGTAATTTATTGTCTAATAAAGCTGTATTTTAAGATATAAACAACTATATTTGCTCAAAATATCAGCCCCAGGGTCAGTTTCCAAACACTACCTGAAAAACTGATTTGTAGAGCCAAGAGTTATCAGACTGTAAGGAGTTAAGGTTTAAATAACATCAAGCGTCCATTATCTGCTGTTCTAATTTAAAATAATTTCTTTTGTGTTACTTTTCCATCCGTAAATGTGATGCCCAGTTATACCCTGATATTTGGAAACTTTAATCTCAGTTTAATTGTTTTTGTTCCTTCTTTCTGGAATTTCTTAATAAATGTGACAGTAGCTGCTCGATACCAGAAACACACGTGATGCTGATATCAGCTGTGATAAATCATGATGTTCCTCACTTGTCTTCTGTTTCTTCATCTCAACACTTCCCATTTAGTTTAGCATCTGAGCCACCACATCATCCAAACATCCAGGGTAACAAAAATCCTTCACATTTACCAAATATCTGTTCAATCTGTAGAGTTTGGATGCATGATGGACAGTTAGTGGATGATGTATTGGCCCTGTCCCAATACCCGCGCTGCACCCTACGGTCTTCCTCGAAGTGCACTTAACAGAAGTGCACATAAGGGTGCATAGTGAACAAGTGTGCATACGTATAAGAACATATAAAAGCAGTTCCACCTCTCTTTTTTCATTCCTGGTTGAATACATAAAATTAAAGTTTGGTGGGGAGGTGTTGGAGATTTTAAGGTTTTACGATGTTGGTAAAAGGTCACAGGTCATGCTGCAGGAGTAAGTGAACCGAAAGTGACCTGGCCTGAAAAAACACTTGTGTTTATCTTGGAAACCAGTTGGTTTACAACCTGTGACTGTTGTCCATCTCATTATGTGTTTGTTTACTACACTCTGACTTCATTATCTGACCCACACTTGTTTCCCTCCCTTAATCCATCCAGATGGGAGGTGTCTTGTGAATAAAAAGGCAATGCAAAAGTGAACACATCAGAATCGTCTCAACACCTTGGTTGGGGGTTTTCCTTTGCAAAGCTCAATGAAACCATACCTCTGTGTCTGACTGATGGTCTTTTTGATAGTTATTTAAGTTAGGGATATTAAAATATGTATAATAGCAGTATTGGCAAAGCAAGGAACACGTCAATGGCCTGTGCCACAGTATCGTATCTCCATGACAACCAAAATGGCAGTGCCGGTCTCTATTTGCGCTGTTTTGTTTCTTGAAATTATTTTTAAACTCCAAGAAACATTTATTCTGAGGAGAATGAAGCGCATGAACCGAAGCGTATAAGACCGAACAAGTGATTAAATTGTTAGTGAATCATGTCTGATAATACACGTCAGTACCGTTATTAATAACAATACTTTTCATCCGATATGTGACGCATATTTCCAACAGAGAATCATTCGATTGTAATTATACACTCACCGGCCACTTTATTAGGTACACCATGCTAGTAACGGTTGGACCCCCTTTTGCCTTCAGAACTGCCTCAATTCTTCGTGGCGTAGATTCAACAAGGTGCTGGAAACATTCCTCAGAGAGTTTGGTCCATATTGACATGATGGCATCACACAGTTGGCGCAGATTTGTCGGCTGCACATCCATGATGCGAATCTCCCGTTCCACCACATCCCAAAGATGCTCTATTGGATTGAGATCTGGTGACTGTGGAGGCCATTTGAGTACAGTGAACTCATTGTCATGTTCAAGAAACCAGTCCGAGATGATTCCAGCTTTATGACATGGCGCATTATCCTGCTGACAGTAGCCATCAGAAGTTGGGTACATTGTGGTCATAAAGGGATGGACATGGTCAGCAACAATACTCAGGTAGGCTGTGGCGTTGTAACGATGCTCAATTGGTACCAAGGGGCCCAAAGAGTGCCAAGAAAATATTCCCCACACCATTACACCACCACCACCAGCCTGAACCGTTGATACAAGGCAGGATGGATCCATGCTTTCATGTTGTTGACGCCAAATTCTGACCCTACCATCCGAATGTCGCAGCAGAAATCGAGACTCATCAGACCAGGCAACGTTTTTCCAATCTACTATTGTCCAATTTCGATGAGCTTGTGCAAATTGTAGCCTCAGTTTCCTGCTCTTAGCTGAAAGGAGTGGCACCCGGCGTGGTCTTCTGCTGCTGTAGCCCATCTGCCTCAAAGTTCGACGTACTGTGCGTTCAGAGATGCTCTTCTGCCTACCTTGGTTGTAACGAGTGTTTATTTGAGTCACTGTTGCCTTTCTATCAGCTCTAACCAGTCTGGCCATTCTCCTCTGACCTCTGGCATCAACAAGGCATTTCACAGAACTGCAGCTCACTGGATATTTTTTCTTTTTCGGACCATTCTCTGTAAACCCTAGAGATGGTTGTGCGTGAAAATCCCAGTAGATCAGCAGTTTCTGAAATACTCAGACCAGCCATTCTGGCACCAACAACCATGCCACGTTCAAAGTCACTCAAATCACCTTTATTCCCCATACTGATGCTCGGTTTGAACTGCAGGAGATTGTCTTGACCATGTGTACATGCCTAAATGCACTGAGTTGCCGCCATGTGATTGGCTGATTAGAAATTAAGTGTTAACGAGCGGTTGGACAGGTGTACCTAATAAAGTGGCCGGTGAGTGTACATCTAGACAGTAAAATAAAATGTTGATTATTTGGTTTCTACACTTGAGAAAATGTTTTTTGGTCCAGATGGTTCAGCTATTTCTTCAACATCTTCTGTCAAAATTCACACAAAGCAATGCATTGTGAGCAATAACCTTCACTGAAGTCTGGATTAAGGGTGCAAAAGGGGCGGGGCCAAGGACACGACTCTCCACTCTGCAGAATCAGGACGCCCTTGCACCCCTCATAAAGGAACGCACTAATGAAGTGCACAAGGGTTCGAGTGCGAGTTTTGGGTTAGGGCTAACGTGATCCATACGATTCTTTGTGATTCAGATATCGCGCACACTGATACTGTAATGTGCAACCTCGTGGCCTGTTTGGTACTTTAAAAACCTGTTTTTAGTTTGCCAGTTTACTTATGAAGAAGTTATTGTTCTTAAAACTAGACCAACAACCAGGATTTTTCAAACAGCTAAGAAATGTAAATGACTGAGTTTGATGTCTGACATTAACAGGTGTTTGCTTTGACGTGAGAAAAACAACTCAACAACACTCACTATAATGTCAGCACTTGCAGACATGATGCTAATCGTACCTTCTCCTGTCCTCAGACACAAGTACACAGCAGGAGGGGACGTTAAGCTTTGAGCGTAAAGAGCTGAGGAGGTACAGTATTTGGGATCAGCAGGAGCTGGAGGAGTGGGGGTTTCCCTCCGATGGCGAGGAGTCTTTTTCTGCCATGCTCATGTTCTACGTGTCAGAATCTGCTGCAGCTGCTTTACAGGAAGAACTTTGCCAGCTGTGTGTCAAAGACGATGTATCCATAAATACAGGTGAAAACACTGCAAATCTCTGGAGAGACGTGTTTGATCAAATGTTCAAACATTTTACACTCTGATTATTTTTAATTTTGCGACAGCTTTTGGTTATGGATATTTTTGGTGTTTTTTGCTTGATATTGAAACGAGTTTTATTTATCTTTATTTATAGAGACAGCCAGCCCGTTTCTCCTGCTAACACTTAAAGATCCCTTGGTAGGAATGGAAGGAGCTTTATTACGTTCTTCACTGGAAATTGACTGTATCAACAGCATGGCACATGAACAGTCTATGTCAGACCAAGATGAAGATGCACTTGGGAGTTTGGTAGACTTCAACAGTCCCGTTCTTTCACTGATTGATAGCATAGAACTGATAAGAAGAACTGGGCTGGACTTGAACTTGCTCTCCCTGCTGGATGTGAAGAGCACCAACTCTGAGCCAGCTGTAGACCAGGACAGTTCAAATTATGATGAAGATGAAATTCCCACAGCCCACATCTGGTTGGATGCTGACTTTCAGAGGGAGTCCGACCTGGAGCTTGGGACCACATCAGAAAAAGATGCAGAGACAGAAATCGAACCAAAGGAGAATCAGGAAGACGAGCTGAAGACTTGCCCTGATGTAGGCAAACTAAACAAATTTACCTGCTTCAAATATTTGTATCTATCATTTGTAAGATATTTATATAAAAAAAGCATTTTCCTACATATAATTTAACCATTTTATTGACCAAATAAGTTTTGCTGTTGCTAGAAGAACCTTTCAGTTTTATTGTCTCCAATTTCTGAAGCTCACGGTACAAACGTGTGATTTATGATTTCCGTCCTCAGAGCAATCAGAAGGAAGCCGAGCCCGTTTACACAATTTGCCATCGCAGAACAAAGGGATCCTACACCGTGTCACTAAGTAAACCCGACTCCAGCTGGATTAAATATAAGCATGTGGGTCTGGCTCGAAGGCAAGTTTCCTTCATGATCCTACAGGCTGCCAGGTGTTACTGGGGTAACATTGGCTTCCAAACACAGATTCCTGCAGCGTTTTTCAATTGAAACAAAAAGTTAAAGTAGTTCCAAATCTTACCACGCTGCCCTCTTTTTCTGCTTAGGTTGATACAGTTTCCTCCACCGCCACTGAAAGGAGGGATAACTGTCACCATGGAAGACCTGCAGTGCCTTGACAGTGGGCAGTACCTTAATGATGTCATCATTGATTTTTACCTAAAGTAAGAGTAATACCATGAATCTAAAGTGACTCTTTCGGGTTTTGTGGGCAGGTGAGTCACGTCTAAATCTGTGTTTTTTAATCAGATACCTCATTCAGAACGCACCCGCCACCATCGCTGAGCGCTGCCACATCTTTAGCAGCTTCTTCTTCAAGCAGCTGACACGTAGGGACAACGCCAGCGAAGGAGGGAGTAACGACTCGTGAGTAGATACGTTGATGTTTTATTATCTAACTTGGTTTGGATCAGTATAAACTAGGGCTGTACCGATACAGATACTGGTATCTGGGCCGATACCCCTCTAATGTACTCGTATTAGTATCAGTAATTTAACCAATACTATGAACCAATACTTAAAATGTGGAAACTCGGCAATAATTTCGCAGAAAATTTGTATTTTTCACTTGGAATTTTAGTATTGTGTTTTTTTTTATTAATATTTTTAATTTTTTTTATCAAGCTCACCATCATAGAAGAAAATAAAACCCATCTTCTAATTTATTGCATTTTTTTTGTTTGGTAGAAGTATTAGCATTGGTACTCTGTATTGGCAAGTACTCAAATCCATGTATCTGTATTGTATCTGTTTTAAAAAAGTGGTATCGTTGCATCACTAGCATCAAGCAAAGCTGAAGAAAACACTGATATTGACGTCTCGTTATTCAGTTATGAAATGTTCATCACATATAAATACCATGCAGCTACACTCACCGGCCACTTCATTAGGTACACCATGCTAGTAACGGGTTGGACCCCCTTTTGCCTTCAGAACTGCCTCAATTCTTTGTGGCGTAGATTCAACAAGGTGCTGGAAGCATTCCTCAGAGAGTTTGGTCCATATTGACATGATGGCATCACACAGTTGGCGCAGATTTGTCGGCTGCACATCCATGATGCGAATCTCCCGTTCCACCACATCCCAAAGATGCTCTATTGGATTGAGATCTGGTGACTGTGGAGGCCATTTGAGTACAGTGAACTCATTGTCATGTTCAAGAAACCAGTCCGAGATGATTCCAGCTTTATGACATGGCGCATTATCCTGCTGACAGTAGCCATCAGAAGTTGGGTACATTGTGGTCATAAAGGGATGGACATGGTCAGCAACAATACTCAGGTAGGCTGTGGCGTTGTAACGATGCTCAATTGGTACCAAGGGGCCCAAAGAGTGCCAAGAAAATATTCCCCACACCATTACACCACCACCACCAGCTTGAACCGTTGATACAAGGCAGGATGGATCCATGCTTTCATGTTGTTGACGCCAAATTCTGACCCTACCATCCGAATGTCGCAGCAGAAATCGAGACTCATCAGACCAGGCAACGTTTTTCCAATCTACTATTGTCCAATTTCGATGAGCTTGTGCAAATTGTAGCCTCAGTTTCCTG
>SSNP01000126.1:705217-716760 GCA_006937955.1 Pachypanchax playfairii | reverse complement strand
AACCAGTCTGGCCATTCTCCTCTGACCTCTGGCATCAACAAGGCATTTCACAGAACTGCAGCTCACTGGATATTTTTTCTTTTTCGGACCATTCTCTGTAAACCCTAGAGATGGTTGTGCGTGAAAATCCCAGTAGATCAGCAGTTTCTGAAATACTCAGACCAGCCATTCTGGCACCAACAACCATGCCACGTTCAAAGTCACTCAAATCACCTTTATTCCCCATACTGATGCTCGGTTTGAACTGCAGGAGATTGTCTTGACCATGTGTACATGCCTAAATGCACTGAGTTGCCGCCATGTGATTGGCTGATTAGAAATTAAGTGTTAACGAGCGGTTGGACAGGTGTACCTAATAAAGTGGCCGGTGAGTGTACATCTAGACAGTAAAATAAAATGTTGATTATTTGGTTTCTACACTTGAGAAAATGTTTTTTGGTCCAGATGGTTCAGCTATTTCTTCAACATCTTCTGTCAAAATTCACACAAAGCAATGCATTGTGAGCAATAACCTTCACTGAAGTCTGGATTAAGGGTGCAAAAGGGGCGGGGCCAAGGACACGACTCTCCACTCTGCAGAATCAGGACGCCCTTGCACCCCTCATAAAGGAACGCACTAATGAAGTGCACAAGGGTTCGAGTGCGAGTTTTGGGTTAGGGCTAACGTGATCCATACGATTCTTTGTGATTCAGATATCGCGCACACTGATACTGTAATGTGCAACCTCGTGGCCTGTTTGGTACTTTAAAAACCTGTTTTTAGTTTGCCAGTTTACTTATGAAGAAGTTATTGTTCTTAAAACTAGACCAACAACCAGGATTTTTCAAACAGCTAAGAAATGTAAATGACTGAGTTTGATGTCTGACATTAACAGGTGTTTGCTTTGACGTGAGAAAAACAACTCAACAACACTCACTATAATGTCAGCACTTGCAGACATGATGCTAATCGTACCTTCTCCTGTCCTCAGACACAAGTACACAGCAGGAGGGGACGTTAAGCTTTGAGCGTAAAGAGCTGAGGAGGTACAGTATTTGGGATCAGCAGGAGCTGGAGGAGTGGGGGTTTCCCTCCGATGGCGAGGAGTCTTTTTCTGCCATGCTCATGTTCTACGTGTCAGAATCTGCTGCAGCTGCTTTACAGGAAGAACTTTGCCAGCTGTGTGTCAAAGACGATGTATCCATAAATACAGGTGAAAACACTGCAAATCTCTGGAGAGACGTGTTTGATCAAATGTTCAAACATTTTACACTCTGATTATTTTTAATTTTGCGACAGCTTTTGGTTATGGATATTTTTGGTGTTTTTTGCTTGATATTGAAACGAGTTTTATTTATCTTTATTTATAGAGACAGCCAGCCCGTTTCTCCTGCTAACACTTAAAGATCCCTTGGTAGGAATGGAAGGAGCTTTATTACGTTCTTCACTGGAAATTGACTGTATCAACAGCATGGCACATGAACAGTCTATGTCAGACCAAGATGAAGATGCACTTGGGAGTTTGGTAGACTTCAACAGTCCCGTTCTTTCACTGATTGATAGCATAGAACTGATAAGAAGAACTGGGCTGGACTTGAACTTGCTCTCCCTGCTGGATGTGAAGAGCACCAACTCTGAGCCAGCTGTAGACCAGGACAGTTCAAATTATGATGAAGATGAAATTCCCACAGCCCACATCTGGTTGGATGCTGACTTTCAGAGGGAGTCCGACCTGGAGCTTGGGACCACATCAGAAAAAGATGCAGAGACAGAAATCGAACCAAAGGAGAATCAGGAAGACGAGCTGAAGACTTGCCCTGATGTAGGCAAACTAAACAAATTTACCTGCTTCAAATATTTGTATCTATCATTTGTAAGATATTTATATAAAAAAAGCATTTTCCTACATATAATTTAACCATTTTATTGACCAAATAAGTTTTGCTGTTGCTAGAAGAACCTTTCAGTTTTATTGTCTCCAATTTCTGAAGCTCACGGTACAAACGTGTGATTTATGATTTCCGTCCTCAGAGCAATCAGAAGGAAGCCGAGCCCGTTTACACAATTTGCCATCGCAGAACAAAGGGATCCTACACCGTGTCACTAAGTAAACCCGACTCCAGCTGGATTAAATATAAGCATGTGGGTCTGGCTCGAAGGCAAGTTTCCTTCATGATCCTACAGGCTGCCAGGTGTTACTGGGGTAACATTGGCTTCCAAACACAGATTCCTGCAGCGTTTTTCAATTGAAACAAAAAGTTAAAGTAGTTCCAAATCTTACCACGCTGCCCTCTTTTTCTGCTTAGGTTGATACAGTTTCCTCCACCGCCACTGAAAGGAGGGATAACTGTCACCATGGAAGACCTGCAGTGCCTTGACAGTGGGCAGTACCTTAATGATGTCATCATTGATTTTTACCTAAAGTAAGAGTAATACCATGAATCTAAAGTGACTCTTTCGGGTTTTGTGGGCAGGTGAGTCACGTCTAAATCTGTGTTTTTTAATCAGATACCTCATTCAGAACGCACCCGCCACCATCGCTGAGCGCTGCCACATCTTTAGCAGCTTCTTCTTCAAGCAGCTGACACGTAGGGACAACGCCAGCGAAGGAGGGAGTAACGACTCGTGAGTAGATACGTTGATGTTTTATTATCTAACTTGGTTTGGATCAGTATAAACTAGGGCTGTACCGATACAGATACTGGTATCTGGGCCGATACCCCTCTAATGTACTCGTATTAGTATCAGTAATTTAACCAATACTATGAACCAATACTTAAAATGTGGAAACTCGGCAATAATTTCGCAGAAAATTTGTATTTTTCACTTGGAATTTTAGTATTGTGTTTTTTTTTATTAATATTTTTAATTTTTTTTATCAAGCTCACCATCATAGAAGAAAATAAAACCCATCTTCTAATTTATTGCATTTTTTTTGTTTGGTAGAAGTATTAGCATTGGTACTCTGTATTGGCAAGTACTCAAATCCATGTATCTGTATTGTATCTGTTTTAAAAAAGTGGTATCGTTGCATCACTAGCATCAAGCAAAGCTGAAGAAAACACTGATATTGACGTCTCGTTATTCAGTTATGAAATGTTCATCACATATAAATACCATGCAGCTACACTCACCGGCCACTTCATTAGGTACACCATGCTAGTAACGGGTTGGACCCCCTTTTGCCTTCAGAACTGCCTCAATTCTTTGTGGCGTAGATTCAACAAGGTGCTGGAAGCATTCCTCAGAGAGTTTGGTCCATATTGACATGATGGCATCACACAGTTGGCGCAGATTTGTCGGCTGCACATCCATGATGCGAATCTCCCGTTCCACCACATCCCAAAGATGCTCTATTGGATTGAGATCTGGTGACTGTGGAGGCCATTTGAGTACAGTGAACTCATTGTCATGTTCAAGAAACCAGTCCGAGATGATTCCAGCTTTATGACATGGCGCATTATCCTGCTGACAGTAGCCATCAGAAGTTGGGTACATTGTGGTCATAAAGGGATGGACATGGTCAGCAACAATACTCAGGTAGGCTGTGGCGTTGTAACGATGCTCAATTGGTACCAAGGGGCCCAAAGAGTGCCAAGAAAATATTCCCCACACCATTACACCACCACCACCAGCTTGAACCGTTGATACAAGGCAGGATGGATCCATGCTTTCATGTTGTTGACGCCAAATTCTGACCCTACCATCCGAATGTCGCAGCAGAAATCGAGACTCATCAGACCAGGCAACGTTTTTCCAATCTACTATTGTCCAATTTCGATGAGCTTGTGCAAATTGTAGCCTCAGTTTCCTGTTCTTAGCTGAAAGGAGTGGCACCTGGCGTGGTCTTCTGCTGCTGTAGCCCATCTGCCTCAAAGTTTGACGTACTGTGCGTTCAGAGATGCTCTTCTGCCTACCTTGGTTGTAACGAGTGGTTATTTGAGTCACTGTTGCCTTTCTATCAGCTCGAACCAGTCTGGCCATTCTCCTCTGACCTCTGGCATCAACAAGGCATTTCCGCCCACAGAACTGCCGCTCACTGGATATTTTTTCTTTTTCGGACCATTCTCTGTAAACCCTAGAGATGGTTGTGCGTGAAAATCCCAGTAGATCAGCAGTTTCTGAAATACTCAGACCAGCCATTCTGGCACCAACAACCATGCCACGTTCAAAGTCACTCAAATCACCTTTCTTCCCCATACTGATGCTCGGTTTGAACTGCAGGAGATTGTCTTGACCATGTGTACATGCCTAAATGCACTGAGTTGCCGCCATGTGATTGGCTGATTAGAAATAAAGTGTTAACGAGCAGTTGGACAGGTGTACCTAATAGTGGCCGGTGATTGTATAGTATAAATTCATGAATTGCCAGTTATTAAAAAGTTTAGAAGCTGCATGTAAATGTAAAGATGTAAATGTATCTCTCACAAAAAAAAAAAAAAAAAAAAAAAAACATGATGTATCAGCGTCGGAATTAAACTGGACTCCAAACTGTCCGCCTCCTTATATTTTTTTCCTTCTCTTTGAATTCTTGCTTGTATGTTCTCTCAATGTAAGTCGCTTTGGATAAAAGCGTCTGCTAAATGACAGTAGTAGTAGTAGTAGTAGTAGTAAAGAAAACATGGTGATTAACATCTTATTTAATGTGAATAAAAACAGTAAAACGGTCCTTTTAAATTTTTGTTTCCACTATTTTGGTGTTACAAACCAGGAATTTAAACATGGCGTGTGTGTATTTCCAGTTGTCAGAGGCAGAAGCGCCACCAGCGAGTGAAGACATGGACTCGGCATGTGGACATCTTCAAAAAGGACTTCCTGTTTGTGCCTGTCAATCAGGAGTAAGTTGAATTGAGTAAAAATGTGTGTAAAGCGTTGTAGAGTCTCAAACAGAACTGTTCTTCTTTTCAGGGCTCACTGGTATTTGGTTGTGATCTGTTTTCCTGGATTGGAGGAGGTGAAACTTGAGCACCGGACTGGTGGGACAGAAGATCAAGACGAAGCCCAGGAATATACAAGCTCCAATGACGATGATGCTGATGATGATAAAGAGACACCAGTGACGTTAAAGCGCAGTGACAGTCAGGACTCAGAGACCGGTACGGTATCTGTGTTGTTGAGATGTTACAAAAGCTCCAACAAATTAAAGTTAATTATTTTCTTTTATGGGTTTTAGAAAACAAACAAAACGAATCCACCAAAGACCCTCCACCTCGTCCAGTTGTAAGGCGTCCTTTTCTTCACTTGAAATACTCATGAATGTCTACGGTGTCTTTATTTATCCTGCTCTCTATGATTTTCTCTCCTGGCAGAGCTGCACAGAGCAGACATGTCAGAAAAAGACCGTTTGTAAGAGGTGAGTTTAGCCGCTTCGCCTCCACAGTGACCGTTCTTTCCCCCATTTTGATGTCAGACAATCAGAGTTAACACAAAATTGAGTCTTCAAGAAAATGATTTTAGCTATTGAGGGATAAAAGTTCTTCAAACCAACTTGAAGATAAGATGAGAACATAAAAAACTCTGTCACAAAAGTGAAAACCACTGCTGACTAAAAAGAACTCAAAGACAATAAAAACATCTGGATAATGCCTGAGACATCGGATAAAATATTCTGTGGACTGACAAACAAAAGTGGGTCTTTTTGGAAGGCGTGTCCTCATTCGTCTGAAGTAAAACTAAGACCGCGTTGTAAAAAAGAACATCATACCAACAGTTAAGCATGGCAGTGGTAGTGTGATGGTCTGTTGGGTGTAACGCATTACAAAGTAATGTATAATGATTTTACTAATATTGGTAACGCAGTAATGTAACTCGTTACTTTGGTGACGCCTGTAATATATTACTCGTTGCAAAAGCCATATTCAGACAGACGGAATATTTGTGGACAATTCGATCGGGTCTTTAACCGGACTTATCTTTTCAGACATGCCACTGTTTTGAACGCAAACAACGTCTGCCAGAACGTCCGCTCTTGTTACTAGGGCTACGTTCAGACTGCAGGCTGAAGTAACCCAAATTCGATTGTTTTGCCCCTATCTGACCTGTATCTAATTTTTTTTTAATGACAGTCTGAACGACACAGAGTTTTTCAAATGTGACCCAGGCCACTTCAGAATGTGGTCCTAAATCCGATACGTATCTGATCTTTCGGTATGCGACTTCAGTCTGAACCGCTAGGTCGCTTCCATCTGACCTGTACGCCATCAATACGTGACTATTCTGCATCGAGGTCTCGGGATCAAAAAGTAAACAACAGTAACGGCTGAAACCAAAGTGTCTTGAGTTAATTAATATTTGAGGAGACAGCTCTGTTCAGGCCAAACTCGAGGGGTGTTATCGGAACCGTGCAGTTTTAAACGAACCTGGCTCCAATGCCAAAGAGAAATAAAAAGTCTCTGAGCTAAATGCAAGGAGCGTGTCTGAAAATACAAATCTGGTTAAAGATCCGATCGAACTGGCCGCAAAATATCCCTGAACGTCTGTCTGAAAACGGCTTGAATGAGTGTTTGACTCTGGTCTGAGCTGACAGCAAACAGATAAACACAGTCATCATGTCTATGGAAAGATAAACAGAGTTAATTGCAGCATTAATAATAACAGAATACACTGAATCTGCAGTTTTATGAGCACAAAGCTGAAATGGAGACAGTGATCACTGACCTTCACCTCTTTCCTCTCTATAGGCCGTGTATTCTTATCATGGATTCCCTAAAACTTTCTCTTCATGAGCGAGTCTTCAAACTTATACGAGAGTAAGTAAAAGACGTTAAATCTCTCTGTATGCTTGTCTTTAGTTTATTTTCATAGTGTTTTAAGAGGACACGATGTTTCTCAGGTACTTGCAGTCAGAGTGGGAGGCCCGTCGTGGCTCAGTAAGGGACTTTGGTTCAGATCAAATGAAGAGCTCACTGTGTAAAGTTCCACTTCAGGACAACAGCAGTGACTGTGGGCTTTATCTTCTTCAATATGTAGAATGTTTTTTAAAGGTAATGCCTGTATTCACTCTCATTTAAGACTTAAATACCTTAAAATTTCTATAACATATCCGAACTTTTAATGTTTCTTGTGGCTGATTTTAATCTCAGGACCCCGTGGTGGACTTTGACCTCCCTTTACACCTACAAAAGTGGTTTCCACGGCGGCTGGTTCGGAAGAAACGAGACGAAATCCGAGACCTGATACTAAACCTGTATCGACATCAGAACCTGGAAAACAAATAAAGGGAGGAACTTTGATTTGGAGCAGCAGCTGTTATACATCTCTGCTCATACTGAGCACCAGACATGTCTGTTCCAACTGAAAGTCGTTCCCATTAATCAGTTAAACGTAGTTATCCTCAACAACAACACACACAAACCTTTGGCTGCCTGTAGGTTCTGTGTTTGAATATAAATCTGTTTGCCAAGTTAAAGTCTGTACATCCAACGAAAAAGACCAAAAATCAGTCTACTAGCAAAGGTTTGTATCACCCAAGACTTTTTATTACTGGTTATTTTTATGCTGATTAGATTTTTTCTATCAATGATTTGTATAATGTTTTCTACCCGCTGTCACGTTAAGTGTTAATTAGACTTGAGAAGGTGGGACAGCAGTGTAATGTAGTTTGTACAGCAAAACCAAATGCTTTTAGTAGCTTCGTTAACATTTATTAGAAATGTTTTTATCTGTTTGACTAATAGTTTGGGCCAATTTCCTCATCATTGTAGAGATTCTAGTTTCTATGAATTCTCCTGCAGCTGGTTATTATCTCATGGCAGCAAAGTGAAACCTTTTACTTTTCATGTCAGTTTATTTCAAACCCCAAAATAATATGGAATCACTAATATTAGTTGACAGCAATCGTCTGTCACTTCTGCAAAAGAAATGTTCTCAGTTAATTCAGGCACTTTTTGAAAACAGATGTTTCAAACCTTCTTCCTTGTACATTAGAAAAAGAAATAATTGTTTACATTTTTAAACAGGATGTTGCATCACTATTAGCATTACACAGTTTTTATATTAAAGAGAAAAATAAAGAAATTTGGCTTGTAAAATCAAAATCAATCACAAAATCAAACCTTTACTGTTGTTGTGTAAATAATTTTCTATTATTTTTCTATTAACTATCTATTTTATTTTTTTACTTTTGTTTCACTATAAAATACAGTCCCAGAGCCCTGAGCTTGAGTCATTCTTTGGGATGGATGTTAAAACTACATTTGGTTGAAATTGTTTATTAAAAGTTGCAGAAATATATGCATTTATCTATGTTTTAGATATTTGGTTTGCTGTTAACAACTTAGTTGAGTGTAAATAAACTGTTTTGGTTACTAAATGCAGTTTTAACTCTCAGACTGCTTCCATTTTTGTTCTTCGCAGGACGGACAGAGTTTCATAAACTCTCTAAATGTTTATTTTTATACAAAAAGTTAATTTGTAACTAAAGTTTCTTGTATATCATATTAGAATTTTTTTTTGCTAATCTATTTTCTGTTTTCTCACAAAACAATTTTAATTTCTGTCATTGACGGAAACATGTTTACATCGTTGTGCTTGCCAGTTTAATCTCTTCAGGATGTTACATCTATATTTACAGTCTCAGTCAGATTCCCTCTTCGTCTGGTTCAGTAATCCTGATTTCAGCAGCCAGTTATTCAATCACAAAGTTACTCTCAGGGATTTCAGCCACATCAAACTTTATACAGCCGAGCAGATCATAAAAAGGTTTATAGCACATAAAAGCAAAACTTAATACAGTATGCGTTACACTCACAATTAAACCCATAGCTAAGATACAAAATCAGTCATAACTGTAATAAATTCTTCAGTAAGTTTAAAGCTGGTATGTAGAATATTTTTATAAAAAGCAATATTTTTAACAAAATAAAGCCTCCATGGGGTGTTTAGAGGGTTGTAGAATGAAAATACAGCATTTCCTTTAAAAATTATATTTGAAGTAAAATATTAATTTTGACGGGCACAACGTTGGCATTTTGTTTACATCTACCAGCCAATAGCTGGCAAAGCAGCGGGCACCATTTTGGGTTGCCTAATACTGTAAATAATCCAGCACAGTGAGGCTGGTACTGTGGAGTCTGCAGGTCAAGCAGCTGGAAGCACCGGGGACATGTTGTATACCTTATTTGCTTGCCATAGAGGGTTTCCCCTGGGGTTTCCCATGTGACGAGCAGGTTCTGTGTGGAAACATTTTTATTAGCAGCTAACGATACCATTTTTTTCAAATCGATACGATACCGATAATTTGATCTGAGTACTTACTGATATTGAGTAGTCAAGTCAACTTTATTTATATAGCGCTTTAAGAACAGCGGCAGCTGATACAAAGCGCTGAACAAAGTTAAACAGATAAAAACACCACAAAAGAATGTGAAACATTAAACATACAGTATATGAACAATAAAAACAAAGACATAAAATAACATGACAAAGATAGAAAGGCTCAAGATGGGGGGAAAGCCAAGGCAAACAAGTAGGTTTTAAGTTGACGAGGCTTGTCGAATCTGTAGCGGTAGCAAGTTCCACAACCTCAGACCCGCCACAGAAAATGCTCTGTCCCCCCACATCCTCCGGCGAGACCGTGGCACCTTCAGCAGCACCATCTCAGCCGACCGAAGGGGGCGAGCTGGAGCATGGAGCTGGAGAAGCTCCGAAAGATAGGAGGGGGCCAGAGCATTTAAAGATTTAAAAACATATAAAATATCTTAAAATGTATGCGGTAAGTTACGGGCAACCACTGCTAATACTTCTACCACACTCAAAAATATGTAATGAATTGGAAGACAGGTTTTATTTTCCTCTCTGCTTGTTACAACAATTGATGGTGAACTAGATAAATAAAAATATTAATAAAAATGACTACAAAACCAAAATTTCATGTGAAAAATAAACATTTTATGTGAAATTATTGCATGACCAGGTTTCAGCTACATGCGATTTAAAGTAGATTGATTTACACTGATTGTGCAACTTAAAGCACAAGTAACTTGTGTTTACACTCACCTAAAGGATTATTAGGAACACCTATTCAATTTCTCCTTAATGCAATTATCTAATCAACCAATCACATGGCAGTTGCTTGAATGCATTCAGGGGTGTGGTCCTGGACAAGACAATCCCCTGAACTCCAAACTGAATGTCAGAATGAGAAAAAAGGTGATTTAAGTAATTTTGAGCATTGCATGGTTGTTGGTGCCAGACGGGCCAGTCTGAGTATTTCACAATCTGCTCAGTTACTGGGATTTTCATGCACAACCATTTCTAGGGTTTACAAAGAATGGTGTGAAAAGGGAAAAACATCCAGTATGCTGCAGTCCTGTGGGAGAAAATGCCTTGTTGATGCTAGAGGTCAGAGGAGAATGGGTCAACTGATTCAAGCTGATAGAAGAACAACTTTGACTGAAATAACCACTCATTACAACCGAGGAATGCAGCAAAGCATTTGTGAAGCTACAACACGCACAACCTTGAGGCGGATGGGCTACAACAGCAGAAGACCCCACCGAGTACCATTCATCTCCACTACAAATAGGAAAAAGACGCTACAATTTGCACGAGCTCACCAAAATTGGACAGTTGAAGACTGGAAAAATGTTTCCTGGTCTGATGAGTCTCGATTTCTGTTGAGATATTCCAATAGTAGAGTCAGAATTTGTTCTTTGATTTCTCCAGTCAATTTAACACAATTCATCTTGCTTTACTATGTAAGAAACTCCAGAAGACACAGTCACCTGGATTAAGGACTACCTCACAAACAGACCAGACAGAAGAGTTGTACGTCTGACCAGGTGATCAGCAGCATAGGAGAACCACAGGGGACTGTACTCTCACCATTCCTTTTCACTCTGTACACTTCAGATCTTCAGTACAGGTCAGAGTTCTGCTATCTACAGAAATACTCTGATGACTCTGCAGTTGTTGGTGGATCAGAGATGGACCAGAGACAGAGAACTAGTGGACCACTTTGTGTCCTGGTGTGGAAACAATCATCTCATCTTGAATGTGAACAAGACAAATGAGAGGATTGTAGATTTTAGGAAGAGCAACAACATACCAAAACCCATTTCCATCATGGGAGAAGAAGTGGAGCTGGTGGAGGAGTATAAATACCTGGTGTTCACCTGGACAACAGACTGAACTGGAGACACAACTGTGATGCTGTTTTTAGGAAGGGACAGAGCAGACTGGACTTCCTCAGGAAGTGTAGATCCTTCAACGTTTGCAGCAAGATGTTGAAGATCTTTTATAAGTCTGTTATGGAGAGTGTGATCACATCTGCAGTCACCTGTTGGGGGCGGAGCATCAGAGCAAGGGACATGAAGAGGCTGAACAGATTGATAAGGAGGGCTGGTTCTGTTCTGGGGACTGATCTGGAGTCTCTCTGATTGACCAAAGGAGAATGAAGAACATGAGGGAAAACCCTCATCATCCTCTTCACGACACAATAACTCAACAACAGAGTGTCTTCAGATCAACACAGACCACCACAGGAGATCCCTCCTGTCCACAGCGAGAACCCTCTACAGGAGATCCTTCCTGTCCACAGCTAGAACCCTCTGCAGGAGATCCT
>SSNP01000126.1:638247-705207 GCA_006937955.1 Pachypanchax playfairii | reverse complement strand
CAGGAGATCCTTCCTGTCCACAGCTAGAACCCTCTGCAGGAGATCCTACATGTCCACAGCTAGAACCCTCTACAGGAGATCCTTCCGGTCCACAGCTAGAACCCTCTGCAGGAGATCCTTCCTGTCCACAGCTAAAACCCTCTGCAGGAGATCCCTCCTGTCCACAGCTAGAACCCTCTACAGGAGATCCCTCCTGTCCACAGCTAGAACCCTCTACAGGAGATCCTTCCTGTCCACAGCTAGAACCCTCTGCAGGAGATCCTTCCTGTCCACAGCTAGAACCCTCTACAGGAGATCCTTCCTGTCCACAGCTAGAACCCTCTACAGGAGATCCTTCCTGTCCACAGCTAGAACCCTCTGCAGGAGATCCTTCCTGTCCACAGCTAGAACCCTCTGCAGGAGATCCTTCCTGTCCACAGCTAGAACCCTCTACAGGAGATCCTTCCTGTCCACAGCTAGAACCCTCTACAGGAGATCCTTCCTGTCCACAGCTAGAACCCTCTACAATGGCTCCATAAAGAAGAACTGAGTTACTACAACACCTCACCTTGAACATATACATATATACATTGAATTGAATTGAACCACAGGATTTGGGGTTGAAGGTTCTACTGCTCTCATTAGCCTGAACACTTAGTGAGGTGATTTCAGTTCTTCTAATAAAACTGTGGTCATTTGGTTTGTTTTTGACCTTTATAACCATAATCCGATCATGCAGACAGAGAGTCAAGAATTCTCCCCGAAATCCTGAACCTGTCTCATAATCCTCTTTATACACACCTCATTTCTTACTGTTAGTCTTTGTAACAATCATTTCCTCCACACTAAGTTCCCTCCCTTCGTACTGTTGCTCCAGTAACTTCTTGGCAAGCTCTTCTTGCGGGCTTAAAGTAAACAGGATTAGAGAGCATTAAAAAATCCCTCTCTCTCTCCCTGTGTCTCCACAAGCCATCTGCCTATCTACCTGAGCCAGGAGCTCTACTCTCTGCACTGTGACTTCCACTTCTTTACAGCTGCAGAGAAGAAGCAGATATCCACAGACTTAGTCTACCTTCAAATGTTTTCTCATCATTATTATTCTTTTGCAACTGGCGAATTTTGAACTATGCAAACTTGTAAGCTGCTGTTGCTTTACTTGAGAGGAAACACATATCTGCTCGATCCCTTTCCGAGTCCACGGATTTAGACACAATCACGGGTTTAACATGAGCAACATATCTTGGAAAAGTATTTTCTGCACGGCTCTCTTGTGTCTAGTGATCATTATTTTGGACAGACAGACAGGTATGTATCGACAGTAAACACATTGTTCATTCTTTTTCTCGTTATGTTCTGAAAACACACAAAACACTAAATTTTTTACAATTTGTCATCGTAAACAGCCGCAACGCCGGAAGGGTCCGCCATGGGGTACCCGGGTCGGCCTTCAACGTTTCCACACATCATTCGAGTGTCTGAGGTGAAGGTGACCCATGAAAGCCAGGCAATTAGTTCTCGACAGAAAAGGAACATCTTTTTTCAGAGTGGACTCAGACTGTGTGGACAAGAGACTCCCGAGCAAGTTGTGACACACCATCTAAGCTACTTTAATCTCAGAGGTAAGATTGAGCTCAAAGACATGGAAGTGAGGTAAACAGCAGTTGTATATTGTCCCATGTGTCTCTGTTCAGTTAAAGTGTCAGAAGGAACAATATTGGTGATAAAGTACAAACACCTTCTGTAGTTCTCTTCAGACTTAGTTGATGTTGCTCGAATCAGCTCATCGGACTTTAAACACTGAGTATTATTATTAGGATTTTGCACATTAAAGGTGGTAAAGAGGATTTTGTAGCAAATTTAATTTACTTTAAAATAATTTTATCAACTTTTAGTGGTCTTCTACTTATGGTGTCCAAAAGAAAAGTTATAATATTAATAAATCATAGACCTGGTGGGGCTTGAAATAAAGTAGCCAATAGATAACAAACCTGTTTCGTTATCTATTGGCTACTAGATTGTCAATCATATTTCTGTGCGTACTACGTAGTTTGCTTAGGCCTCAGTACTACTTCACGCGGAAGCGCTGCAAAGCCGAGCGGAACCGAGACCGCTTCCATTCGGTGACCTTGTTAACCTATATGATGTAGTTCACGCCAGACATGGAGCTGTTAAGTTATCATTTTGGCCTCTGGTCTATTTTTTGCGCGAGCGTTCCGCATCAATTCTGGCAGGAAATAACACCAAGACACACGAGACAATCTGGTCAAAAATAATAGCAATTCTTCAAAATAAAATACCGCGATTGACAAATGCAATCATAATTGTGTATCTAAACAAACTATAGACATGCAAATAAACACAACACACACACCTACACAAACACACACACAGTGCAACGGAGTGTGCTGACTACGTTGAGGGGGGGTGGGGTTTTTGGGTGTCTAAACAAACAAAAGAGTAAGAGAAAGAGTTGAAGACAAGATGAACGATGTCGCATTAAAAGCAGGAGTAACTAAAACAAGTGCTCGATTGTTTTTTTTTTTTAATGTTATTTACTTACATGGTGAAAAAATAAACAGATGAGCAGAAACTCTTGTGAATCAGCGTGGAGAAAGACGCATGTGACATGAACATGGGAAAAGCTGCAGTGTGCAGCATCAGGCGTCAGTGATCCACGCTAGCTAGCATTTCAGCACTAGAGGCACTTGTACTGTTTCACAAAAAACTCCAGCAATGCCGATAGTAAACAAAACTACGCAATTCATGATTCACGAAGGCGTTTCTTCCGTTGAGGGAAAAGGAGGAAGAGGGAAGGAAGGGGGGGGGGCTACAACGCATGCGCACTACTCGAAAAACAACAAACAGCCATTGAGCTTCTTATTCGGAGCAAAATCGTAGGTAATGCCTTTAATAGAATTCCCTTCTTCTCTATGATACTGGCGTAACAGCAACAACTTCTTCCAAACTCTGTCTTCTGTCCTGAAATATACGTTGGAGAAAACTTTGTTACTTTGCTAAAAATAAAAAAGATCTGCACATTGTGTAATAATAATCCTTCATTTAAATGCAATTTATGGTAAACTGCATTAAAAGTTAAACAAAATGTGTATAAATTTGTCTCAAGTGGACAAATACAACCATATGTGACAGTATTAAAACACAATTAGAATATTTTGTTAAAAACTTTTAGATATATGTTGTACCTTTAATTGAGTGTAGTTATATGTGTAAGTGTTGTGAAGAGGTTTTTGTTGGATTGGTTGAAACTCCTGTCAGTCAAGCTGCAGGTGAAGGTTAACAGGCATCCAATTCATGTTAAACCCACCGATATAATCTCAGAATAGTTATTTTGTATTAATTCATGGATGAAACGGAATGAACAGAAATCTACATTAAATGAATAATTGCTATAACTACACTTTGCCTTTAAAACTGCATTATTTCCACTGGATACACTTGTACAGAATTTTTGAAGAAATGTTACAAACAGTTAGTTCCAGACATGTTGGAGGACGAACCTGATCTTTTACTGGTGTTGTCTGATTGATCTGTGTTTTCACTTAAAGCCCGTGTAAAGTAACAACAAATGTGTGTTCTGAGTTTGTCCCTGCACAGGAATATTAGTTATTAGTCATCCAGCCAAATTTGAATGATTAAAAACACTGTGAAGCATATGAAATTTGGTTACAAAATAATGAAAAAAGGATCAGTTTTCTCTGCTCTGAGACGCTGGGGGCGTGTCCGCTGCAGGCGCTGAAACCTGTCTGTCTCATTCTCTAGCAGCACCTCCTTCTCTTCCCCACATCACTGCATTTCCTCCGTTTCTGAGTTCCGGCTGGTTCGTTAAGTTTGAGGTTCTACCCACATGTAAAACTGCTTTTGCATCGCTGCTTTTTGAGGAGTTGAAATATTTCCACACAACCGCAATGCTTCAGACTTGTTGATCAGTGAAGGAGCGGAATGTGCTGCTACGCCATTCTGAGCTTTGTTTAGCATATGAAGGCAGCAGGTGGCAGAAGTAGCTCCTACCTATCATGCTGGTTTAGTTACTGTCTACTGTGTGGCTCCTCTGCACAAAATCGACCCAAAGCTTTTTCAGACGGTCATCCCTCGGATGAAGGAGCGGGAAAACCACTGAAGCTACCGCACTGTACGGTTTTATATGATGAGAGCAGCAGGGGGCGGGGTTATCCTGAAGGGCAGCCGCGTGTCGTCACGCGGCTGCCCCTTTAGACCCGCCCATAAAATCCTGAAACAGAAAACTCTTGAAACGCAATTTGAAGGCTAGCTCCACAATTCAGTTTTTAATTGTTGGGAGGTTTTTCACATGTTTAGAACAGTACATTTATTATGTTTATAATGTGGTTAGAAGAAAATAGCAGAATTCCCTTTACACGGTCTTTAACCCCTGACCCACTCAGTGATGAGTTCAGAACTCTTTGTACAGTTGTGGCCAAAAGTTTAAAGAGGCCCTTCCATTTAAAACATTTTTTCTGAGGTTTCTGTTGAATATTTTAGCTCCACAGGTGTTCTTACCTTCATAGTGGGTGTGAAAACAGGTCAACAACTTCTCTTTCAGTTTTAATCTCTCAAACTACGCAGGTGGCGATAAAACCCGAGTTTGAACGGCCTGTATCTGTTTCGTCACAACTCCTTTGTTTGTTAGTATTCATCAACTCCCGCAGTTGAAACCACGCCTAGCATGCTGCTGGCTAAAAGCTGTTAGCATAAGACGTAACAAACATACTGTTATACAGTTTCCTGCTCCGCTGCGCACGGCAACATGAGACGTCGTGTCTTCCTGTTTGCTATGTCTTATGCTTTTTACAGCTTTTAGCCAGCAGCATGCTAGGCGGGGTTTCAACTGAAAAACCGTTTTTAATGGAAGGGCCTCTTTAAAACAGTTCTGCATGAATTCGACTATATGTTTTCGGTCACTTTGCAGATGCGGAATGTTGGTTTTGTATGATGGGTAGGTATCCACTTGTACTGGGGGCGGCTGTGACTCAGTGGTTAGAGCGGTCATCTTCCAACTTGAAGGTTGGTGGATTGATCCCGGCTTCCACCGCCACATGTTGAAGTGTCCTTGGGCAAGACACTGAACCCCATGTTGCCCCCCGATCTGCGTATCGGGTTGTATGAATGTTAGCCCCTCCCTTCTCCCCCTGATCTACATATCGGGTTGTGTGAATGGGTGAATGCAAAACTTGTAGTGTAAAAGCGCTTTGAGTGGTCTGAATGACTAGAAAAGCGCTATACAAATACAGGACATTTACCATTTGCCATTTACTGTTCATCACTGAGGATAAATGTAACTAGATCTCATTTTCAACATTGCTGCCCCTCATTTATACAGACTCCCATCATGCTTCACTGTTTCCTGCAGACACTCCACCACCCTCCAGCCCTTCAGTTAACAAACTTCCTTCTAATGTAGCTCAAATTCTAACTCATTCACCCAGAACAGCTGCTGGGATTTATCTGTACTCCAGTTCTTCTGTTTTGGTGTACTGCAGTGGAAAGACCACTGTACAGCACAAGGTTAGGCTTTTCGGTCATAAACTGGTGTAATTCAGTTCAAGATGCTGCTGACTGTTCTAACTGTCTCACTCTGCATCTGCAGTCTGTCTGTTTCTTTGTGCTTCTTTCAAAGAGCTTGAGCAGCATGTCTCGTCAGTTCAAGTCTTGTCAGAGCGTTTTACCAGTTGAATTAAAATGTTAGAGTTTATTTGATCTCCATCTAGTTTGAAACCTCTCAGAGCAGCTTCTGTTTCTACCTGTGTATGTTTGATATTACTGGTCGTTCATATAGTCCTACAGAATCCCTGACTGACGTCTGAATTGATGCCGTTTTAAAAGTAAAGGATGGTCCTCTTTGATTCATATAAATAAACAGACCTTAAAGGAGATTACAAAAGAAGCAAGCTCAGCAGGTTTGGGTTATAAGCTGAAGGTGTCATTCCCTGCTCCGATCAGTGTGCCAGGAGACCATATGGGAGGCTTTCAAGATCTTCTGGGACCGAGTCCCCGAGCAAGAAGAGTACCAAAGCTGGATGAGCCAGTGTCAGGAGGGCACGGTCAATGCACGTGATGTTGGCAGCTTCTTTAGCCAATCAGGGGAGCATCAGGCTCTGGTTAAACAGGTGAGTAGATCAGTCATGACTTAACACAAGTAGAAATTAGAGTACAATAAGTGACTTTACAAGGTGTTTATACAAGACTGTTTTTGCATTTTCAGCGGCTGTCACATTCAGGCACTAAAAGGTAACTCATCAGCAATGTGACATTTTACATTCATCTTGTCATCAAAACGTCTGTGTTTTGTAAATGTGTCATTCTTCCCACTGCTTGTAGTGAGCCCACCAGGTACTGGCAGCAAATGTGCAGGTAAGGTTGATAAGATCCTTCAACCTTACCTGTTCATATTCCCACTTATCAGTAATAAATCTGACTTCAGATCACTCACCTTTGTTTCATTTGCGTCCATGTAAACCATGTTAACATTGTGTTCTAGACATAGATGCTAGTATTTGTTTGGATTCCCTTTCTAAAGGATAACATTTTGGGTGCTATCGAGTCTCTCTGACATTATCTACATGAGAGTTACAGAAATTCATTAATTCAGTCAGAAAGTACAGCTTGATTAGTTACATTAGAATTAAACTATCGGATGTAATTGCAATTTATAAACCACTACAAACATGTAGCATTGCAATGCTACAGTTTAAGATCTTAAACCACCAGAAGGAAACAACCTGTTCATATTTTAAGCTGAATACAAGCACAAACTTTAAGGGTTATTCTAAAATATTTTTTTATCATGTCAAAACTTTGGGACAGTAAAGTAAGCTTTTCTTTTTTTAAAAAAATAAAACAGTACGTGTTCTCAGATATTCAGCAAATCAGTATTAGGAGGAAAATGGGAGTGTTTCTGATTTATGAAAATCAAAAGTAATACAAACAGATATAATATAATAAAAAGGACGAGAATTGACTATATTCAGTTAAAATACTTTTGAATCTGTTTCAAATATCATAAGGACTCTTGACTTATTCTGCTCTCAATTTAGCATTAAATCATTTAATAAAATTACATAACATGGTGCAGCAAGACTCTGTTTTCACAAACATCATTTTTAAAAAAACTAAATTTGATCGGTATTTATAAAGGAGGATTTTTCCACATAAAGTAAAAAAATGTCAGTTATGAAACTTAAAATACCCAAAACAAACTTTTTTTCAAGAAATAAAAAGCGAAAAAATGAGTTTTTGATTTAATTTCTGGCAATTACAGAAAATACACATCTGCCCGTTTTACATCACAGTGCTAAATCTTGATCTATCTTCCATTTTCCAGCTAAAAAGGTCCCTAAATTAAGAATAATATTTTCAGATCAAAAGCTCAGTTATGTTAAAGCTGCTATCCTTAATTTGCATAACAAATTAGCTTAACATATTTTTTTTCATGCCCATTAAAAATGTTGTAACACAGCATGGATAAAAATATGTTGTGAATATTAAAAAAATAATTAAGTGGTTCTCCTGTATTTGTCTAAAAACATCAACCAATCAAATGGTTCGGCCCGAGAGGAATAATTGGACAGTCTCTCCAGCCATACGGACATCCGCATTTATTTGGCTTCTGTGCTCCTAAAACACTGAGACATATTACCGCAGCACACCACTGCTGTAGTGTTCACCGCTCTACCGTGTCACAGCAGGAGAAACAGCCGCCGGCTGGTTCCACGTCAGGTTCAGGACAAAGTAACAATTAATGTCAGTTGTTCGTTGTTATATTGTTTTCACTTACCGGTGATTCCACCATGTTACGGTATGTGAATGAACTGCGGACCAGTGTCTTGCACTCAGTAGTCTTCTGGGGCTACGTGTTTCCAAACCTGGGGTGGTGGGGGGGTGGGGTGGGGGGTGGCTTAGGAATTTGGGAGGGGCTGAGAGTTCTGTGACTTTGTTGACAGTCCAAGCTAGGCAATTTGAAATCAGGGATATCAGCTTTAACCTGGCTCTGCCAGATCTATGTGTAGCCCCGCCTCTTATCGATTCGGGGACACACTTAGATTTGGAACTGCTCCGTTTGAAACTGTCTATAAAAGGGAGGGACATCAAATATAATATTTTAAGTTGATTGGAGGACGAGCCAGCAAGTGCTTGCCTTGATGATTAGTCTTTAGCCAATCAAGCTCTTGCAACTCCATGCGGGAGAAAAACACAAACATCGTTTCCACTAAGAAAAGCAAAACACATCTTTACTATGAAGAAATAAAGAAATCGTCTCAAGTCCTAAAACAGATTAAATATCCGCTTTTATGCATCCATCCACCTGTTCAGCCATGTTTGTTTTGCTTTGTCTGCCTGACACTTGCTGCCAATCATACCTGAACACCCGCCCCAAAGCACAATGCTAACACATGATTGGTGCGAACGTTTTTTTGACCGAAATAGACGGTTGTCAATGGAGCAGTTCAAGATGGATTTTTGTGGGTTTGGAAAACTCCAAATCTCGCGAGAATCCGTCTTGCAGCACAAGGCTACAGTTATGTCAGGTAGTTAAAATGATCCTTGTTATCAACGTTCATCTTTTTTTTAATAACCTTTAAAATAATAAAAACCCATGAAAGTTATCCCTTAACCTGTACTCCATCTACTGCATCGTGCAAACATTTCTAACTAATTTTTAATACAATATTAACATGTTAAAACTCTTTTTGTGTTTTTTTTTTTTCAGCACACCGACACCAAAGTCTCCAGAAGCTGTCGAATCCCCCGAATTAGGTCAGTGTCAAAGATGGTTTTTTGTCACCTGTCGAACTTTTAGCTCACTCGAGGTCTTCGAGTCCATTGTGTGTTTTATGTGTGAGTTTGGCTTTAGGCCCATTCAGCTTAGGATTGTGAGAGAATTTAGGGTCAGGAGAATCTAATCCAGCCAGGTGTTACTCAGTACTCTAATTACCAAAGGTCTTAAATCACATCCATTTAAAATAAATGAACATTACCTCTTTCTTCAATTCATGAACCAAACCGTGCAGATGAAATCAATAAACAGAAGGATGATGCACCGGATGAGAGCCCGGTGAGTTTACACCCCCCTCCACACACACACACACACACACACACACACACACACACACACACACACACACACACACACACACACATTTCTGATATATTCTAAATGAGTGAGTATCTTTGTCTCGCATGGCTGCACAGCTGTACAATGAAATCACAGTGCAGCCTACGGTGGGCGCCGCCCTGGAGCAGGTGATGGAGCTCAGCATCCTCTTGACTGGAGAGATTTTCAATGATGACCTCAACGATCCGACCAGCCTCAAGTTTCAGATGCTCAGCCGACATGTTGCTGAGAAGGTTCGTCTCTAGTCCGTTATTATGCTGTAAAGTTGATAGAGGTTTAAAAAAGATCTGAACACACAGCTTTATGTGAGTTGGCTTAAAAACATTTAAAAATTTTAATGACAAATAAAACAGTGTTTTGTACCTAGGCTCATGCTGCATGCAGAAAACATTGCACACCTTATTTATCATTCATTCATTCATTCATTCATTCATTCATTCATTCATTCATTCATTCATTCATTCATTCATTCATTTTTGTTCGACAGTAAAGATTGAATAACCTTCAGTAGAACTGTACATGTATCATGTCCTTGATATTAATACAATAAGATTTTTTTGGTAAAGGACTGCATTTTTAGAGACAAATTGTTTTTTTTTTGTTTTTTGCAAGAAAGATTTTAAGAACTTTCAAAATAAATAAATAAATAAATAAAATGAAATTAGCAGTAGTTTTTATCTCACGCCTGTTTGGCTTTGTGCAGATAGAATATGCACTCGAGAGGCTTCCTGGATATAAGAGTGTTTCTATTATCAACTTCAGGTCAGTTCATGATCTAAACCCTGTCGTGTTTACAGCAGATCTACTCTCAGCAGAAGTTTAACACTTTCTGCTTGTTTCATTCAGACCACAGGAGGACGACCAGGGGTGAGTTTTTGGTTGTGGTAGTTTAAACCTTGAATAGTTTCTCCCTTGTTGTGTTCAATCCGAGACCTGCTGAGGGACCACATGTTTAGGTGTATCACTAGTTGCCTGTGTTAATGGTCTTATTTCAGTCACTCACCTGTTAAGTGGGATCAGGTCGGGTCCTACAAGCAAGCAGGTGTTCCTCTATAGAGACGATTACCAGAGCTTCATGACCTCAGTGATGTAGCCTGACCAATCAGATCCTCCTGCATTATGTTCAAATGCAGAAGGGTCGGACACCGGAGCCGCACCCGATCATTTCCACGTCAAATTTTAGGACGGACCAATTACATATCACCTTTGTTGTGCGTCATCCTGAAAACACGGAACTAGTGTTTTCCACCCAGAGCACAACATTCAACATGGCGGACTCGGCTGTGGATGAAGTGTTTACTTCTGTGTTTGCACAGTGTTTGCTTGGGGCGGTCAAATACCTGAACCGAGTGTGCAATGACACCTTGTATTCACAAGTTTTTGACACAAAAACGACAACTATCATTAATATTCATCTTTTCTCCTCCATTAAACATGGCTCTGTAGCTACCATTATGGTTCCGCTCGCTAAACCTTTTGTTTTCGTTCCGCCTCGTGTGTATCCACTTTAGCGTCACATATGTTGCGTCACTTCCGGGTTTCTGTGATTGGTTCTCTCTCAACTGGCTAAGCCCGCCTTCGAAATTGAGAGACAGCGGTTCAGCTCCAGGTCCTCACGTCTTTGTAAAGTAATCTGTCAAAGACGTGAGGGCCTGGTTGATCAAGTAAACGGTGATGAGCATCTGATGAAGAGGAGAGGGAAAGAGTGCGTGTGATAAAGAGCGAAATCTAAAACCAAACGATACATCTAGAGAGAAGTGGTGCAGGTCCTCCTCAGCAAGGCAACAATCAGCCTTTTAGGGATTATTTTACTCATCTGGGGTCTGATCCAGCTGCAAGTGATGATGATTTACTTTGTCATTAATAACTGATAACAGAAAATACAGAATACCTCCTTCCTGGTAATCCACAGCTTTGGAATTAAATCAACTTCTGTTTATACACGTCATTTAGTTGAAGTGGGCGTTAGCTGCTTTGACTGCTGGACTCAGAGTCCAGTCGATGTGCCAGATGCATTCTCCATCTACCAGGGCGCCGCTTTTTCAGCTGGGATGTAAACATTGTGGAGCCATTCAGTCTCCAAACTCCAGAGACACTAATGAGATGGAATCTAATGGAACATGTAGGAAACAAGTCAAATCCAGAGAGACCCAACGACCCACGTCCTGGTATCAGACACTCCACCACAGTCCTGGATCACGTGTGTTCTGACTGATCAGAGCTGTTGTGGTAGCAAAGGTGTGACAAACTAAATATTAGAAAGATTGTTGTAACATTTATATACTCAAAAACAAGGAAATTAATCGTGAAGACACACAGTTAGCATTTACATGGATTAAATGTTAAATATCTATTAAATAACTAGTCTAGATTTTTTGTGACTACAAAGTTAAAACAAAACGCTCTGTAACTTATAAAAGTCATTAAGAATATGGTATTATATTATGACCAATTAAAAAGCAAATTCAAATAGAATAAGCAAACATAAAAAAACAAAACTTACATAAACAAGATATTTATGACAACTTAAATTAATTTGTAAACTCAAATTTAATTATACAATTTTGTTTTTGTAATATGTACTTTGATCATAATTGTACTGAAGAGAAGAAACTAAAAGTTTGTGATAACTTGAATGGAGAGACGTGGACTTTCTCCAGACCTGAATCCTATAGAAAACCTCTAGGATCAGCTGAATCACCGTGTAGAGACTCATCACTCTGTAGACCAGAACCTCGGTGACCTGAGGACCTTCAAGCAGAGAATAAGTCGACTTGTGAATAACATGTCGTTATCAAGCTTTACTTCAAGGTCATGTGACATCTTAACCTCGACACTTCCTGTTATGTTTACTCTTTATTGTTGTTAGATTTAGTTTTGATAAATTGAAGCGTGTTCATCAATGTAGTGTGAACATTTACATTTACACAAGATTTCAGTTGAAAGCTGCATGTCCCTAACTTTTTCTGAGTGGTGTCTATAAGTAAATGTATGATGTTTGTATCACCAGGGTGGACGGTATAGTGGTGGACTATGCAGTCACAGTGATGGTGAATGGAGCTGGCGTGAGCTCGGAGCAGCTGAACTATCTGACCCTTCAGTCCAACCTGGTAGAGAACTCATACCACGAGCTCCCGGAGCGTCCCACCATGGTTTACACCATCAGTGAAGTGAAAGACGTTTTCACAGAAGCTCTTCACATCACAGAGCTGAAAAGTGGTAAGATGGCTGCAAGTTAATGATGTGTGTGTGTGTGTGTGTGTGGGTTTGTATTTCTGACCTCCTGGGGACCCATTTCCTGACTTTTACTATCTTTCTGGGGTCCGAGGGTTCTTATGGGGACCGAAGCCTGGTCCCCATGGGGGGGAATCCCCTTTTTAGGGTTAGGGGTTAGGTTTATAGGTATGGTGTGAATAGAGTTTTAGTTAGTCTTAGGGTTAGTTATAGATCAGTAATGGTTAAGGTTAGGAAAAGGGTTTGGGTGAGGTATAAATCTAGTTACTAAAATCAATGGAAGTCAATGGACGGTCCCCATAAGGATAACAAAACACACTGGTGTGTGTGTGTGTGTGTGTGTGTGTGTGTGTGTGTATATATATAAATTTTTTTTCACTAATACATTTCATAAATGTGATAAAAGTAAGTGCCACAGTCGATCATCATTTTTGTTTGAGATCTTCACTTTTTATTTACTAGTGACAAAAACTGATTTTTCACAATAAGAGCGATGCAAAACAAAACAAAACGATTTCATTTTAAAACGCACAAATGTCTAGTCTTCATTGTATTGCGTGAACTCAGTCAAACGGAGCAGGTTTTGTACCAGAAATATATTTTTGGCACAAAAATAAAAAAATATAAATGAGTAGATATGTCGGATCCAGTTGATTACCACGTTCATATGAATAAAGTTGTTTTAAAACTCTTCAGAATCGTCCCAGATATCCAGGTCTAACAAAACATTAGAAGTCGAGGTATTCAGTAAAGAATGTTTTTGCATGTCAGGATTTTCATGCAGCATAAATTATTGCAACATGTATGAAATTCTTCAAAGGTAAAATAAGTGTCACAAGTCTTCTGATGATGCAGCTTCTCTTCACACCATTTGGTTTCAGTGGTGCAGCTCCTCTGTTCCTGACACTCTTTCTGCTCGTGAAAACATAGCGTGACAGTTTGGATGGAGATTAAGATCATGCTATTAGCTAATTGAAGCTAATGTCTCCAGCTACTAACCTCAGAGACCTGGTAACTTCCCTCCAGACGACCTGATTTTCCATCTCGATCCTGGTGTTTTTTTTAATCGCAGCAGCTGTACATGCAGTGCTTGATAATGTTTATACCATCTCCTCCTTCTTCTTCTTCTCAATTTTCCATGCTCATATTTTTAAAGAAAGCTCATCTTTAGTTTACAGTGTTGGTGATCAGCGCCGGAGATGGATACCTTCTGATGCTCACATTAGTTATAGACTGTGACATTTGAAATGAAGGCTAAACACTCTCATATGGTCCACATGTGTTTCAGAGGAACCCAAAGACGAAGCTTTTGGTTTGTTTTCAGCTTTTGGGTGGTGCAGTAATAAGTTTGGCAGATAGTTAGTTAAAAAAAAAAATCCCAGCTGTTTGGCACATGATTCCTCCTTTATGTGACAGAATATTTGAATATTTCTTTCTCTGATTCCACAGTGTCTGAAGTTCCTGAGTCTGTCAGCGCTGCAGAGAGAGCCAAGGTGAGTAACCTCTCTGCAGATGGCCCAGCTGCTTTAGGCCCCGTAGAGTTGGTAAATCACACCTTGCAGGTTGCTGACCTTTGCAGCATGATTGATGTTGCAGTAACCTGTAACTGGCTTGAGATGTTATCCAGACCTCATCAGTGCAGGCAGCAGATGAGCTCACCGGGACGGATGAAGTGAAGCTTTCAGGATTATGTTGGCTCTTGCTATAATAATCCACGACTATTCGTGGACAAAGACAACAGTGCACCACACCACCCAGAGACCAGACAGCAGACTGCACATACTTATTTATCCAGACCAGAACTGACTAGATCCGTCTAGTTGTACCGTTTTTTTGTTCTGTTTTGCTTTATGACAACAAAGTTTGGTTTGCACTAAATCTGCCTTTAGTTTAACTTATTGTAAGAGTTGGAAAAGTTTGAGAAACAATTTTCTACACTTGTTTGTTCCTGTTCAGGGTCGTGGGGGACTGGTCTGGTTTGTCTCATTCATTTTAACTGAAGACGATTCATTTTGCTGACATTAGACCTGCTTCTATAACGATTTCAGTCCTTTACTGTGTCGTAATATTTAGTTTGTTTAAAATTATTTATAACAGTCAGACTAGAGAGGCAGAACATTTTATAATTGAATCCCAAACATTATTTAATATTGACATTTTTACATGCTACGCTGATGATATTCAGCTTTTTATCTCTTTTAAACTGCAGGATCTCTCCAAGATTCAGGTCTTGATAAATTGTTTGGAGGATGTCAAGTGTCAGTAATTTTTCACAACTTAATGACAAAAAAACAGAGGTCTTAATTTGTGCCCCTGATAAATTTCTCCCTCTTGCTCAGTATGTGAAGCCATCAATGCGGAACCTCGGGGTAACCCTTGATCCTGATTTTAATTTGAACGCACGTGTTGCTTCACTGGTCCGTTCGTGTTTTTATCATTTAAGAAATATTGCCAAGCTGAGCTGCATTGTGAGCCAAACTGAGCTAGAAATGATAATTCATGCTTTCATTTCCTCACGTCTGGACTTCTGTAACTCACTTTTTTCTTTTTTAAGTGCAAAATCTATTAGCCGCCTCCAGATGGTCCAGAACGCTGCAGCGAAGCTTTTAACTCGTTCTTCTAAATTCTCCCATGTCACCCCATTATTATATATTATTATTACTACTATACAAGGCATTACACAATCTAGCTCCTGCTTACATCTGTGAACTTTTACAGCCTCATGTCCCAACCAGGTCCTTAAGATCTGCCGATCAGCATCTGCTGGTTGTGAAAAGAACCTGCATCAAAACCAAAGGTGATGGGGCTTTTTCAGTGGTGGCGCCCACTCTCTGGAATTCACTTCCTCTCAGCCTGAGGATTGCAGAGTCTAAGTTGTCCTTCAAAAAAACAACTCAAGACCCATCTTTAAAACTGCTTTTACTTAGGTCTTATGTTTGGTGTTGTTTTATATTATACAGCACTTTGTGATTATTTCTTGAAAGGCGCTAATATAAATACAGTTTTTCTTACTTTACTTACTTACATTATATTTGTATTTTTCAAAACTAAATGCATAAAAAGTCTAAAATCCAAGTGAGTTGTGTGACTACTGATCTAAAGCATTTGGTTCCCAATTTATAAAAACTCGTCCATCTATTTTCTAAACCTGCTTCTTCCATTTCAGGGTCGCAGGGAGCTGGTGTCTATCTCCAGCAGTCTTTGGGCGAGAGGCAGGGGACACCTTGGACAGGTCATCAGTCCATCACAGGGCTGCACATAGACAAACAACAATTCACACACACATTCACACCTAGGGACAATTTAGAGATACCAATTAACCTCTTGCATGTTTTTGGACTGTGGGAGGAAACTGGAGTCTCTGGAGAAAACCCACACATGCACGGGGAGAACATGCAAACTCCACGTAGAAAGGCCCCAGCCCGGATTTTTGAACCCAGGACCTTCTCGCTGCAAGGCAACCAACTGCGCTACAATGCGACCCATTTATAAAAACCTAAAAATGAAATTAAAACATTTGGAAGGTCTGGCTGTTATTTAAATAACTGACTTTAGTTTTACAGGACTGCATGGTAGTGCAGTTGTTGGCACTGTTGCCTTGCAGTGAGAAGGACCTTTCTGCATGGAGTTTGCATGTTCACTTCGTGCATGTGACTGTTTTTTTTTGTGGACTCCAGTTTCTTCACACAGTCTAAAAATATGTTGATGGTTAATGATAACTCTAAATTGTCTGTGAATGGTTGTCCATTTATATGTAGCTATGTGATGGACTGGTGACCCGTCCAGGTGTGACCACGCCTCTCACCCGAAAACTGCTGGAGATCGGCACCAGCTCCCTGCGACCCTGAAAAGGAAGAAGCAGGTTCAGAAAATGGATGGATGGATGTCGGCTTTACACTTATTATATTTCTATACCCTTATTGTTATTTTACCCCCCATAAAACATCATTAGATAGTTCTGCATCATGTAACTTGGGAAGTAAAACACTCACAGCTTGCTGCAGATCTGAACAGGAAACACATACAGTATATTTCTGTTTCCTCTGCTCTGATTGGTTTAACAGATCTCATCCCTTACTATGAGTCCCACATATCTAATCCAATATTACTAATAGGCTCAGCTTTGTTGTGATAGATTGTAGGTACTTCTTGTTATTAAAAGATGTCCGATCTCTGTACAACAGGTTACTCTTACACAGATTTCAGACTCTCTTTTAGTCCATTAAAAGACCTGCTCATCATATTTAAAATATCTAAAGTACTTTTCCTCCATTTTTAAAGTTTGAATAAAGCAGTCTCAAAGAAGTTATCCATATCAGTGGTTCCCTAAAAAAACTAAAAATGTGTTTAAATACCCATGTATATCAAAACATTAAATTTCAATCAAACAACTATCAAAATTGCTCCAGTGTCTAAATTTAAGACCAGTGTTGATCATACAAGTTTGAAGAATTTTTTTCCGGAGGTGGTTGCTATCCATATGTCCATCCCTTGTTGTAGCAGAGACAGGTTATTTCCTGGTATATTTACATCTAGTACCTCCATCTCTTTCACCCTGAGGTGTTGTGATTCTTGTTCACACCTGGTTTTATTCTACATTAATTATTGTAACTCCCTTCTGTTTGATCCTCCTCAGAAATCCATCCATTAACTTCAGTTAACTCAGCTGCTCGTATCAAGAACTCGTCCTCTAACCACATCACTCCTGTCTAACAGCAGCTCCATTGACTCCCAGTTAAACATTGCTCAGGTCCAATATTCTTCACCAAACCCCCTCTGATCTCCGATCCGAGCAGGACATTAAAATATCATGAGTTCAGTTCACTAATCATGCTCTCCAGCCCCGCTGATCACACACTGACTCTGATAAAAGCAGCTCCTACCTGTTTGAAGCTCAGTCATCGATTCAGTCTGTGGCAAAGAGTTCATAGTTGCACCGCGGCTCCAAAACTTCCTACAGTCCCTCTTAAGATCCCCTCTCCTCCTCACACACCATCCTGCACGCCCCACTTATCCAATAAGATAAAAAGCGCAATAAAATCCTCCGTGGTGTGTCTTCCAGTCGAAAAGTGGCTCGAAGCTCCTCCACTTCACCAACATGTAGCTCCGTGTTAGCTCGCTGCTAATAGCTGCTAATAAAAAACGTTTCCACACAGAACTTGCTCGTCACATGGGAAACCCCAGAGGAATCACCTATGGCAAGCAAATAAGGTAAATAACCACCACATGTCCCCGGTGCTTCCAGCTGCTTGACCTGCAGACTCCACAGTACCAGCCTCACTGTGCTGGATTATTTACAGTATTAGGCAACCCAAACTGGTGCCTGCTGCTCTGCCAGCTATTGGCTGGTAGATGTAAACAAAATGCCAACGTTGTGCCCGCCAAAATTAATATTTTATTATATTTTACTTCAAATATAATTTTTAAAGGAAATGCTGTATTTTCATTCTACAACCCTCTAAACACCCCGTGGAGGTATTATTTTGTTAAAAATATTCCATATTCCACCTTTAATGAAAGAAAATGATTAATGAAAGTGAACCATTGACATTGTGCTTTGACTGATTTTTATTTTATTATTGTTTATGGTAGCCACTTAAATTATGATAATCGCTCTATAATTCTGTTAAAACTAAATATTTTTAAGGTTATGGCCCTTTTACTTATGCCACCCTCTTGGGAATCTGTGCCCCTAACTGGCCCCCTTAACAAAGATTTTCTAGACACGCTCCTTCTCCCTCTTGATGTCTCAAAACAATTTTCTTTAAAACTACATATATTGTTTAACCTCTGTTGCATTGCGCTACATTCCAAATTGACAAACAGATTTTGTTATTGGACAAAAATAATCTGAGCAAATACAAAATGTAGTTTTCAAAAGAGGATTTAATTTATTAAGGGAAACAACTTATACATACTTAATGTGAAACAGTGATTTTGCTCATTTATGAACAAATGAGAGAGAAACGATGTGAAAGACTCTTTATCACAAACAGTTGTTTTGAAGTTGTTGTCACCAGTTATTAGATGTAGGAGGCAATCGCTTTTTCAGACAGTATCAGGTTGGTTTGGACAGATTTTATACTTTAATAATCAAAATGATCATAAAAACACATTTTACATTTTCTTAGATTATCTGAAACAAGAGTGACCAAAACAAACAAGCTAAAACAAAAGGAATCTGGCTTGATTGACCGATTGGTTCATTTACCCAAAATATAAAACACACCCATCATTAATAATAATAAACCCTGTTTATGATGCAGGACGATGCTGTTGATGAATTACCAGAGATGACTCCAGATGATGCTCTGCCTGGACCTTCAGTACCCAACATGGTGGCAACAGCAGACGATGATGATGTTGTTGTTTTGGAGGAAAGTGCAATTATGTCTCCTGCTGTTGTATTTACCACCGTTGAACCTGAAGCTGGCAGTAAGTGTTTTATTTTCTCTTCTCTGGTGAAATATAAACACACCCTGTTGCTACGGAAGAAGATCAAGCAGTTCATTGTCTTTTTATCTTTGTTTTTCCAGGTATTGAGGAGGAAGGTCTGTTGGTGGAAGACACTGTCAAGGCTCCTGCTCCAGAAACCAGACCACCTAAAGAACCTGAACTGTTACCAAAGAGCTCCACGCTGCCTGAACCACCGGTGGAAATGGAGGCATCTGGCTCCGACCCGGATGATCTGGACAATCTAAGTGAACCACCTATAGCCTCTTCAGAAGATGAAGACATTTCCCTTGAGGAGACTGGAGATGATAACCTGGAAGATGAAGCGGAGAGGGTTAAAGTTTCTTCAGCTGAGAAAGAACCAACTACTTCAACTCTAGAAGAAAAGCATCTGAATGAGGTTGAGATCCCAGAGGAGCAAACAGAAGATCAAACACCTGCCTATGTACCACCTACAGAGGCTGTAGATGAATCAGAGCCAGATTCAACAGAAACAACTTGGCTTTCTGTTCATGAAGACCTTGCTGTTGTGTCTAACACAGAGGAAAACCTCAAAGTGCTTGAAGAAGAGCCAACTATTGGTGAACTGACCCATCACGAAGAACCTGCATTTGAGGAGAAAGGCTTTGAGGAAGCGATAGAGAGTGAGGGAGTGGGTGTGAGAGAGGGGACTTCATCAGAAGCACCTGTTCTAGAGGAAGAAGCACCTCTTCCACCAGAGATATTAAAAGAAGACCTTATAGACGATGAGATATTACTAGTGAACCAAGAGGATTGGAAACCCAACCAACCCCAACCAACATCCTTGTCTCCCGAGTTAAAATCACCTTTCACTCTTATTTCTGATATCACCTCAGATGAGGTCCAATCCGACACAGCCAGCACTTCACTCATGGAGGTAAAGCAAAGATCAACATCTTAACGTGATAGTTCAGGTCTTTTTTAGTGAGCTTCTGCAGGAAACTCTTTGAACAACCTCAGTAGAAACGGTCTGATTGGATCAGCTGGTCGCAGTGGGTCCAGTTCCAAACAGCCATCTGAAAACATCTTTATTTTAAAACTTTCATGCAAACATTGTTTCGTAAAGCTTCACACTCCTGTCAGTTATTATGGTAAAAGTATCAAACACTTCCAGTGTCACACTCTGAACTGGAAATGCTCCCACTGCTAGCTCTGCCGCTAATTTCTGCAGCAAATAATATTCTGTGTAATGAAATCACATAATGCAAAATGGACAATAAGGTCATTATGTCTTTTTTTTCTCATATAGTTATTCAATGTTTCTTTTTCCAGACAAGTATAAGGATTTGTCATTTACCTTGACATGTTTCAGCTGTCATCTGCCTTCCTCAGAAGCACCGGGTGTTGGTGTGACGTGTCAGAACAATTCAAATCAGCCGTAACAGATCACTGCAAATGGTTAAATCACATAAGGGACTGGGATCATGTACAAATCATCAAAACAGAAAGCAACAGCTACAAACGATGGATAAGGGAATCCATCGGGATCAGGAAACACGTCCAGGGGAGGGGACCATCAATTGGGATGAGGGGGCCTACCAGTTCTCACACATCTGTGATTCCCTCCTACAGACACTGATCTTTACTGATCTCTGATCATCACTGATCTTGATGTACTCCTTAAGCACTGGGCACTTGTGGGCGTGGCAGTTCTGCTAAGCTGGCCACGCCCACAAGGAAAAACAGCTGATAAGACACGTAAAACATGACATAAGTATAACTCAATGCTCTCTATATATGTGAAAGTTACCCATACCATACACACTGATGTACAACTATAAGACTTTACTAGCTTTGGAATCTTCCTCTAATATAAAACCAGATTGTCTCTGTTTACTTGAGAAGTCACTCCATTCATGATTTCCTCCTAAAGATGTTCAAATTTGATTTTTCCAACATTAAGGCAGTTTTAATTAGTATCAAGTTTAAGTGAGGTTGACATACTAAAACTTTCACTAGATAAGACCTGTGTATTTACTCATAGTTGTTTTGAGAGGTGTTTCCGAGCCCGTTTAGTTTATTTTAAAAATCGATGTGCTTTTTACCCCCCAGATTCCGATGGTTCATGAGGAATTTGATGATACCACCCCTGGAGACCACAGTTTTGGTGTAGTTTCATTCGATTATGGTTTGACTAACCACACGGAGGAAGGCAGCACTGGATCTCCAGTCAGTGTGGTGGACGGTACAGACCTGGCCAGTATCATCATGCCTATTAACCCAGGACGGGCTCTGATTGTGTTCTTCAGTCTGAGAGTGACCAACATGGTCTTCTCAGAGGATCTCTTTAACAAGAGTTCTCCGGAGTACAAGGCTTTGGAGCAACGCTTCCTGGAGCTGGTACAAACCTACAGTTTACAGCACATCCTTCGTTGGTATCCACACTGTTGTATGTTCTGTTTGTAAAATATAATTTATCTCTTCTCAGCTTGTGCCTTACCTTCAGTCAAACCTGAGTCACTTTGAAAACCTGGAAATCCTGAACTTTAGGAATGGGAGCATCGTGGTCAACAGCCGGATGAAGTTTGGGAAGCCTGTAGCTCGTGGTGTCACCACCACAGTTTATCTGATCCTGGAGGACTTCTGTAACACAGCTTACCAGACCATGAACTTAGCCATTGATAAGTACTCTCTGGACGTGGAATCAGGTGAGTTCTTGCTTTTGTTGCTTTGCTCAGGGAGTTAACAGTTATGAAGATCACAGTTTACAGCTAAGAAATATTCTTGTGCAGCTTCAAAACCCTTTTAAAACTCCTTCACTCTACATAAAGACCATTACACAATATATCAGACAGAGCATGGATGACCTTTGTGGGGTTTAATCTTTGCACTACTCATAATGCATCATGGCACATGATAGACCTACGATGGCTTTAAGCAATGTAGTGAACATCTGCAGGGATGTTGTACTTTGTCCTGGTGGCAGCACAGTGGTGTCCTGGTTGACATGTAGGGAACCGTAGTAACACTGAACCTGGAACGCTGATCATGGAGAAACTGAGATATACTGTTTCACTTTACATGTTTAACTTTAGTATTGTCTTCGAATACATTCAGGCCTTTGACAACAAATACAATTTGTTCAAACAGATAATCTGTATTCTGAAAAATCATATTTGGAAGGATTTTTTTTTTCCCTATTAAACCTAAAGGAAATTGTATCAAAACAATTTGTTCAATCAATAAACAAATAAATACATGAAAGAAAACGTCACAAACAAACAACAAAAGCATCACAGTCCTTTGAAGCATTAAAAAATGTGTCTTGATTCCTAATAAAACATTGTATAATCGGTTGTATGATGAAATAGAAAATAAATCGCTAAATAAATAATAAAATAATAAAGGAAACGGCCTCAGTTTCTGTAAGACACTCATCTCTATAAAGAATTATGGCTGGTATGGAGACAAGGGGTGATACTGTAATGTAACACATAATGTAAAAATGGATCCCAGCCGCTTCCAGTGACCTCATTATAACCCCGTCATGCTAGAGCAGCACTTTCTCTTGTCATCCTGGTAGAATCTTTATTGGAAATGATCTGCTGATATATTGAGACAAATAATTCTGGACTAAGTTGCTGGTGAAAGGCATGTTAGTGTGTGAAAAACCAGAGAAAGCCCAAGAAACACCTTGCCTTGTAACTAGACTCTATTAACAGAAGGAACAGCATGGCTGGTGTCATTTTAGATGTTGAGTTAATGTTTGTTCATCTTTTCATGACTAAATTTACCTTTATGTGCCTATAACTGCCAAATATCTTTTAATATTTTTTTTTTAGATTTTGAAAATACTGTGCAAATGTTCAAAGTCAACCCTATTTTTTTTTATACCTTTCCTTTATGAAGCCAGTCTTTCTTGTAATCTTTTCAAGTGATCCTCTGAAAGAAGTCTGTGCAAAAGCTAAACAACAGAAAGGCACAACGGAGGCACTGAAACGAAGCTCAGAATGCCATTAACAGATAAACCAACAGCAAACATGGCAAAAATTGTAAAAATAGACTTATGGAATGGATACTCATATGCAGAGGTTCTGTTAGAAAAACAGTATTTATGTTACATATTTGTGTTTGTTCTGTATCAATGTTCCGAGAGTTTGATATTCATCTTTTGCACAATGATCAGCTGCACATCTGTCTTGTCTTTTATTGAGATGAAGATGTTTGTAGCCGCCCACTTCATCAGCAACTTATTTATGGGTCTGGTTGAAGATCTTCGTCTTGTTCATATTCAGAAGCAGGTAAATCCTGCTGGACCACAAAATCATCAACCAGCATCCTTTTCTCTGTCTTCTGTTCATTTCTTCTGTACGACTGCGGCGTCACCAGAGAACCAATACAGGTGGCATGACTCAGAGTTGTACTAGGAGTCTGAGGTACAGAGCGCTGTCTGTCTGAACATACTCAGGCCTGTTTGACAGTTAATCAGTGACCTGGGAGACATTAGATACACTGACATCCACCTCCAGCTACTTGTCACTCAGCACAGAAGGCTGGATGGAGTTAAGGGCACTGGAACAGAATTCTAACAGTCTCCATCACCACCTGGGTGAGAGTGAGCACACTGTAGCAGATACAGCATCAACATGTATCTGAGAGGATCAAGTGCATTTCTCACCTGAGGCTAAGGTGGGTCAGAACCAGTCTCTTCATGACAGGACAACGGCTCTATAGTCAGAGAAATTGGGTTTCTTTGGATCTAATCTGAATTGAGATGGTTTTCAAAGAACCGACACTCTTTTCTACAGCAGACTCAGACTGAAGATGTGCTGCTACAAAATGGGTGAAAAGCTGTCCGTCATCAGAAGGCCCCCAAAATATTAATCAAGATTACTTTAAAAGATTACAAGAAGGTAAAACCACCTGGAAAAAAAATATAAAAAAGAAAGGGGAATGACTCAAAACTTTTGCACAGTACTATATTTTTTAGATTTATCATTTTAAATGCTAAACTGACTGACAGTCAGATAATTATTTACATAACTCTGGTAGAAACATTCTCCAAAAGTCTATTTCTCCTAATATTTGTCCTTTTTAAAATGATTGTTAAGGAATATGTGACGCTGCACACAATAGAATAGAATAGAATAGAATAGAATAGAATAGAATAGAATAGAATAGAATAGAATAGAATAGAATAGAATAGAATGCCCTTTATTGTCATTATACAACGTACAACGAGATTGGAGAGCTTCTCCTGCTTCAGTGCAAACAGTAATAAGATAAAAAATATGTATGTACAGAGAATAAAATGCAAAATTGCCAATATGTACAAAAACACAATAAAGATATGAATAGTAAAAAAGAACAAGAAATAAAAATAGACATAAAAATATATTGCACAGATAAAATATATTGCACACAGTGATGTTATTTGCAGCATTCACAGAATGATAGTGAGGTAGAATATTGCACATTTGCATTGTGGGTGGGTGGAATTTACAATTGAGAGTTCAGGGTGGTAATGGTAATATTTGGTCTATAACAAAATAATAATTTGATTAACTGTTGTGATATAAGAACTCATGGGTTCCTTGCTGTGATATTTGTTTTTGGTTTTACACCATATCATAAAATGTATTAATTTTGATCTGTTTTTGGTAGGATCCTGTGAAACTGTTATTTTTTAAAATATTTATAGATATAATGAATCACTGGACACATTTACTTTCAGGATCACTAAGAGATGATATTTGTTAGAGGCGCCTAAATATTGGTTTCATTAAACAATTGAAAAAAAATCACGTCATTATATATTCTACATGTGTATTGTAGCACTCCATCAATAAAAATGAGACTTATTTAGGTTTAGTTGGATCTTATTTGACTAACTAGCAACAAAAAAAAACAGTCTTACATCATTTGTAAGTCCAAAGAAATATAATTGAGTTTATTTCCATCGCTGAACCAACAGAAAGAAAACAACAGTAAGAGTTTTATCTGTTCTTGCTCATAACAAGCTGCTTAATTATTCCAGGAGACCAGGCTGATCCCTGTAAATTCCAGGCATGCAACGAATATGCAGAGTGTAAAGTGAATAAGTGGTCGGGGGAGGCCGAGTGCGTCTGTAACGCGGGCTACTTCAGTGTCGATGGCCTGCCGTGTCAGAGTATCTGTGAGCTGCAGACGGATTTCTGCCTCAATGATGGCAAGTGTGACATCATCCCCGGACAGGGAGCCATCTGCAGGTGGGTGGAGATTAAAGGAACTTAATCAGCCTGAATGTGTGTGTGTGAAAAGGGGATGGAGTTTGCACTGAACACCAGATATTTTGAGTTTTATTACAGTTTATGCGAGAGGGCAGTGTTGAACCTGATCCCCTAGTTTGGAAATATAATTTATGGAGACAAAGGATTTACCCATAAGACTTTTATTTTAGGTACTTCAGCTATGATATTTAAATGCAAACAATAAAAATTATTTAAGTTTAATATTGCAGTTGAAACTGAATAGGTCAGTATTTTAAATCATAATTTCAAGTATTATTATATGCATCTTATTTACTTTAATGTGTGCATCAAATAACTAATTACAGCTGAACCCTTTGAATAATTAGTGTTTAAATATGCAGCAGAAAGGGAAGACCAACATGAATCAACAGAAGTCAAACCTGAGTCAGGAAAATGTTCTGTTCCTTTACATGGAGGGGGCGGGACTTAAAACCAATACCTAGTTCAGCCAGTAGAGGGCGCTCATTTTTGTTTTAACTTAAAGAGGCCCTTCCATTAAAAACAGTTTTTCTGAGGTTTCTGTTGAATATTTTAGCTCTACAGGTGTTCTTACCTTCATAGTGGGTGTGAAAACAGGTCAACAACTTCTCTTTTAGTTTTAATCTCTCAAACTACGCAGGTGTTGATAAAACCCGAGTTCTCCCGAGTCCGAACGGCCTGTATCTGTTTCATCACAACTCCTTTGTTCATTAGTATTTATCAGCTCCCGCAGTTGAAACCACGCCTAGCATGCTGCTGGCTAAAAGCTGTTAGCATAAGACATAGCAAACATGAAGACACAACATCTGACGTTGCCATGCACAGCGTTGCAGGAAACAGTATACCTTTCTCTGATAGGCTAGTTTGTTAGCCAATCTGAGTCCAGCAAATTTGAATAATGAATATAAATGAGCTGCTGCTGAAGCCTGACGGAAGAAGCCGGAACCACCCGAATTTTAACGCAGACAGATTGAAAGGTCTGTTAATCAGTGTTTCCTGATTTTTTTTTTTAGATATAAAATGTTTCATATTACTGGTTAATACTTAAGAAATAACCACAAAGTCCTGAAATTTGTATGAAATGGCCTCTTTAAGAATCTGCTTCATGTTTCTGTGTCTGGTTTATTGATATCTATATCTACTGGCATAAAGCCTTTAAAACTGTATTCTAATGCCTAAATTTCCATGTAGTCCAACATATTTTAGCATGTTTGTTGTGCATCTTTACATATAATGTTGTGGTTGTGACCTAGGAGAAGAGTGACTAATCTGGGTCTCACAGGACCAGAGTGTTAGTAATACAGAGTTGATTCTTTCTCCATAGATGGTTTAGACTTGTCTCTATATGAAAAAGCACTCTCTTCAGCTTTGTAGGCCAGCTGCACAGCTAGCGCAGACACAGAGGCACAAATAGGCACATCATAACAACTTGTGGGCAGAGTCTCATTCTAATGGATAACCATCAGCATGACTCCCCCCAGGACTTCCTTTTATAAGATATATAGGACCTTCTTGTTAAAATAAAGATCAAAATAAAACTGTCCAGATATTCTCTTGCTAGAGTGTTTAAGATGTTGAGGATTAAAGGTTCACACTGCAGATCAGTTACAGAAACGTGTCATTTTAGCTTTAGTAACTATGAACAGACTTGGAAACAACTGTGTGCCAATAGGAGCGTGTGCTGATCTCTGTTTCACACCCAGTACAACATCATAAAACATGACGGCAGCTCCAAAATGTGTTGGATTGGTTTTTTTTTTACCCACAGATTCCAACGAAAGGCATTGCGTTGCTCCAAGGAGACAAGAAACAAACAGGGGATTTTATTCCACAACAAAGCATCAATGATTAAACACCATATCCAGAACTGAGAATAAATGTTAACAAGATTACATTTTACATCATTAGATCATCTCATTGTGGTTTGATTGCTGAAACATTTGAAATTTTGTCTTTCCCCTGAAGTAAAACGAGTTGTGCCGTCATGTTTTGATAGTTTTTTCTTCCAAGCAGATGGTTTTTAAATGGAAAGGATTTTCTCTCACGCTTCAACAACTATCAGGTGTCGTGTTGGTGAGAACTGGTGGTACCGAGGTGAGCACTGTGAGGAGTACGTGTCGGAGCCGCTGGTGGTTGGCATAGCGATCGCCTCCGTAGCTGGCTTTCTGTTGGTGGCGTCTGGAGTCCTCTTCTTCCTGGCCAGAACGTTACGGGATCAGTATGACAAGGATGAATTAGAGGATCCTGTACGGTGAGGCTCATCAAACACAACCAACACAAGCTCATCCTGGATTATTAAATCAGAGGATCAACTTAACAGAGCATGGAGCCATATTTTTTCTAATCTGAACCTTTTAAAATCTCCATTCTAATTAAAAGTTTTCATCATGCCTGTTGTTTTTTGACATTTCTGGACCTCCATGTATTTGATCGATCAGGTTTTCTGGATGTCATTTAATTATCAGAGTGTTAAAATGTAAAAATATCAGAGTAGATAGATTTTGTTTCAGCAACACTGATAATATGAGCATGAGGACGTGGTTTAAAGTGAAAATATTGGATAGTATTTTTACATAGAATATAAAGTTTTTTTCAACAAATAAAAAAAGTAACTTCTGTTAAAAATCTGAACATAATTAACATTTCTGTTTGTAAGTGAACGTACAAGTTAAAGACTCTCTTTTCTGCTTTAAGGGGCAAAAGTTGGTAAAAAATTTCTGAACTTGTAAATTTTGAGAAACACTGTGCTTATGTCAGTCAGATATTGCACACATCTGTTTCTAATAGGCAGTTTGTGACCCCGTTCATAACTCAGTCTTCACATTTCTGGTATATTACAGGCGAGCGGAAAGTGTCCCGTCTTTGGAAAGGGCCACCAAATACAACCCCATGTATGAAAGTGAAGCCACGACAGGCTACAGCCATTACTACCGTCGATACCCAGAAGCCCCTGTGTACAGCAGCGCCAGCGCCGAGGCCTCCACAGACTTCAGCAGCGAGGAGATACGACACATCTACGAGAACAGTGAGCTGACCAAAGAGGTGCGTGTGGCTGAATGGGCTGACTGCTCGCTAACTTTTTTTTTTTTTTACAACTGTTTGGTTTTAAAATCTGACTTCCAGAAACTGCTGAAGTGCTGATGTTATCATGAGGTCTGCAAGTAATGCTCAGTGGCTCTGAACTGTATCTACAATCAGAAACAAAATGTACATGACTGGCTTTCATAGGAGATGCACAATAAAAATATGAATCTTGGCCAAAAAGAACATTAGAGCAAAAACTACAGTTTATCATCGAGACCTGTCTTTAGAAACCAAGCCAGAGATGTTAAGCCACAGTGTGTTTGGTGTAGATTAGTAGCATTTCTTTAGGAGAACTTTGAGGCATGTTGGTGGATATGTTGTGTTTGTGTTTGTGGTTGCTTAGCTGCCTCAGGAACTGGGCAAGTTTTCAGCTTGGAGTTCTGCATCTTATCAAACTTCATTTAAAGATAACACAAAATCACTTTTCAGAGATTCAGAGTTGGAATTTAAAGTGGAACTTTTAACAAGATAAAGATCTTCAGCACAGTAGCAGACCGTGGCGTAACATGAAGATATGGAAGGTTTTCGGAAAGGCTGAGTCAGACATGTTGCATCTGATTTTTGTAGCACTAAATTAAAACCCACAATCCATCATTTTCCAAAATGCATGATTAAAACTCAAGGACCACACAGTGAAAACCACATGTACTGCTGGTGTGAACCAACACGTTTTATTATACAAGCTCAAACACTGCAGTGTGCTGGAGTACGTGCTGCAGGACTGGTGACTGTTTGAATAAAATTTGTTGAATAAATGATTGAAAATGTTGGAGTTTTCAGATAGAATTTTCTTGAGCTTTGTCAAAAAAATAAACTCTTAACTTTTGATTTACTTTTAAAGCAGTACAAAATAACTTTTAAAACTCTCTGTTTTGGGAACTTAATTAAGTGGATACTCACCAGAAAACATGTTCAGCTTCATATTAGACACTCTGGACGTCTCTGGTTTCCCTATATTACACTTAATAACTTTAGTAATTCGGGTCGCAGCAGGAAGTGGTGTTCTGATGATTTATGCTGCCCTGTTGAAAAATGCCACCATAGTATGAATTAACAACTTATTTCACAAGGATATACATTCGTGTTTATGGCGAGTGTGTCCTGTTAATTATTTAAATATATTTTTATGATCCTTCCTTGATATTTTCTATATAAAAGCCCTCTGGGTCCTTATCAGCCATTGTTGGGTCCTTCTCCTCTGGGTGTGTCCAAACATTTGCCTGTCACTCTGACAATGCAAAGAAAGTAAAAATAACATCATATTTAGTGTTCCTGTCCTGGGAGAATTTATTTGATAGATACAATATATATAGAAAATATAAAAACAAAAATAAATTATAAATCTGTTTATTGAAGTCAAGACTGTAGAATGACACATGTGCAGAAGGAATCGGTAGCACATCTCAACAGGTACCATATTTCTACAGAACACCGGTTTGAGCAACGGCTGTCTGAGACACGGCTGTAGAAAAGTTATTTAGTACTACTTTAAGATATTTTAGTGAAAGGGATTTTTTTTGAGGGAAGGAATCGTTGGGCTTCTAAAACAAAATTAATCTTTATCCACCCAAAAACAAACATTTCTATGTTTTCTAACAACCCCTGATCCAGGGTGCATTTACTTTAGAAATATTACATGACAACTGATCAGAAAATCTTGTTTCATTCCTTCTGCAGTACTGCACAAGAAGTACAAGAAGGAGATTCTTTTACAGCTGGTTTAATTTGCAGTTCATGTCCTTAAGATATAAAATTCTCTCTATCGAATGAATCTTATATTTCTGCAGGAAATCCAAGACAGGATACGCATCATTGAGCTCTACGCTAAGGATCGTCAGTTTGCAGACTTTGTGCGGCAGCATCAAGCGTGAGTTAATTTCATTTCTTATGTTTGATTCTGTTGATTTAGAATGTGATGAGAAGAGAATAAGATCGAACCAAGTTTAGATCATACCAAACTAATGTGAAACAAATGAGTTATTTCTAAATTTCTGACAAGTGTTTGTTTACTGCAGTGTCCTGGAGACCCGCAGAGAAAGCTCATCTGTGCAGACATGAAACTATTCTGTGGACAAAAAGGTACGTTTTTGTTCTTTATTTTAACTAATTAGTTTAATTTGATGATAGAGGTGCAATGGTTTTCTAAATACAGTACATGGTAACAAGTTTACATTAATGCTAAGAGTCAGATCTAATGGTGTAAAGCTCATCACCACTGGACTGTGGAGCAGTGAAGAGGAGTTCTCTGGAGTGATGAATTACCCTTCTCTGTCTGGTAATCCCATGGATGAGCCTGGGTTTGGTAGTTGCCAGGAGAACAATACTCACTTGACTACATTGTACCAATAGTAAAGTTTGGTTGAGGAGGGATTTAGCTTTGCTGCATGGTGGAACAGTGGGCAGAAAGAAAGTCTTGGGTTTGAAATTTGGCTGGAGCCTGTCTGCATGAACTTTGTATGTTCTACCTTTACATGTTATGTTAATTAGTGACTCTAAATTGGCGGATGGATGGATGGATGGATGGATGGATGGATGGATGGATGGATGGATGGATGGATGGACGGGTGGACGGGTGGACGGACGGACGGACGGACGGATGGACGGATGGACGGACGGCTGGATGGGCGGATGGGCGGATGGGTGGACGGGTGGATGGGTGGACGGACGGACGGACGGCTGGATGGGCGGCTGGACGGGTGGACGGATGGACGGATGGATGGATGGATGGATGGATGGATGGATGGATGGATGGATGGATGGATGGATGGATGGATGGATGGATGGATGGATGGATGGATGGATGGATGGATGGACGGACGGGCGAATGGATGGATGATGGACAGCTGGGTGGTTGTTTGGGTAAAGAAACGAGACTGTAATGCTTCTATGTGACATAATAAAGTTGCAGCATTTGTTCTTTGCTACTTTATTTCAACATGACTGAATAATCTGCAGCTGCCTGTCTGTCTGCATTAGATACTGATGCTGTGATGTTGTCTTACAGCCATGTAACTCAATCCATGTGAGAATGAAAGGCAGATATGTACAACGTGATGGAGGTGTGACCTTTGATCAGATGTTTTTTATGAGCTCGATTTAGTTGAAAAGTTCACACAACCTCACACATCCTACCACAGCTTTGTTTTCCCCACTAATAGTGATTATTTAGACATCAGTGTAGATTTTGTACTTAAAATGTTTGCAGTACTTAAAATGAAATAGTTAATTCATAATCCAAGTTGAAATTTTGTCATTGACATGCTACATCTGCTTCACAGGAACACGCCTCCCTGATGAATAATTCCAGTTCGCCATGTTCACCTGATAAAGTTTGAAATGCACTTTTCTGACCTCGACAGTAACTTTGCATCTGTTCCCGTCTGCCGAGGATTCAAAACTTCTTCTATATTCCTTCGTGCCTTTTCCTGACTGGCTTAGCTTAGTGTGACATCCCGGTCTACGTCTGCTGCTAATCTACTGGACTTGATTCTGTGGGGAAAACAAGGCCACGTCTCGTTACTTGAAAAACTCACTGACACATAAATATTAAACCAAGAAGTAAATATTTTTACTAGCAGGATTTTTTCTTTGCATGTCACATATGCCTTCTCATGAAAGGGAAGAATATTAACTGTGAGTTCACTGATAGTTCAGCTGATGTTTGTTATTTAATATTATTTTTGAACAATTTTCTCAGTGTTTTTCTCTTTCTGAAGCTTACATTTACTTTTAGTTCTTCTCAGAGAGGGATTAAAGGAGCTGTTTGTTTTTAGTTGTTGGTGCTATTCAAATTTTTTTTTTAAGAGTTTTGAGGTAGTCAAATGAAGTTTTTACAATCTGTAAGATAACAAGCACCGAATAAATTACATCTGAAGGTCTGCATGGATACAATTTTCCAAAATGTACATAATATGGATTTTTGAGAACATGAAAATGTGCAGCACTGATCAGCCTTGACTGAGCTCAGTTATCTGAAAGGACGCTACAGTTAGCAGCCTTGAACTTAGCGTGATAGAGTAAATAAAAACAACAAGCCTGACTGTCCAGAAATAAACTAAATTAGAAAACAAGTTGACTGTTTTCCTTTACAAGAAATCTGTTTATTCATAAATAATTGATCGTGATAATTACAGAGATTTTATAAGGATTGGTGTCTAAAGCAGAAAGGAAGAAATGATGAAAACTGTCTTTTCCTTGCAGCTGGACAGAAAGCAGAACTTTATATAATCATATGAAAACCTACTGAAACCTGTGATTATTGACATTAATTTAAAATGCTTTCTGTGCAGGGGCGTGTCCAGAGGGGTGGACCAGGGGGGCACGGGCCCCCTGGTTTAATTCCAATTCGACTGGCCATCCCCCCCCCCCCCCAAGCTGAGACAATCACATTTAATCAATACTTTTCCATTAAAGAGGCCCTTCCATTAAAAACGTTTTTTCTGAGGTTTCTGTTGAATATTTTAGCTCCACAGGTGTTCTTACCTTCATAGTTGGTGTGAAAACAGGTCAACAACTTCTCTTTCAGTTTTAATCTCTCAAACTACGCAGGTGGTGATAAAACCAGAGTTCTCCCGAGTTCGAACAGCCTGTATCTGTTTCATCACAACTCCTTTGTTCGTTAATATTTATCAGCTCCCGCAGTTGAAACCACACCTCGCATGCTGCTGGCTAAAAGCTGTTAGCATAAGACGTAGCCAACTGGAAGACACGATGTCTGACGTTGCCATGCACAGCGGGAAACAGTATTCTTTGTTCTCATAGGCTAGTTTGTTAGCCAATCAGAGTCCAGCAGATTCGAACAATAAATATGAACGAGCTGCTGATTAAGCAGTCGAAGCAGCCTGACGGAAGGAGCCGGAACCACCCGAATTTTAACGCAGACAGATTGAAAGGTCTGTTAATCAGTGTTTCCTGACGTTTTTTAGATATAAAATGTTTCATATTACTGGTTAATACTTAAAAAACAACCACAAGGTCCCGACATATGTATGAAATGGCCTCTTTAATGAAAGAAAATGATGAATGAGAGTGAGAAATTGATATTGTGCTTTGACTGAATTTATTTCATTTTTGTTTATGGGAGCCACGTAAATTATGATAAAGGGTCTATAATTTTGTGAAAGTTGCGGGTCATCAAGGGAAAAAAACAGTTATGGGTCATTTACATGTGCCACCCTTTTTGGAAATCAGTTCCCCTACATGGCCCCCATGACAAAGATTTTCTAGACACGCCCCTGTTTCTGTGTTTATCTGCTGTCATGATGGATTTTTGAATAGTTCAGATTTTTTCTTTTAAGTTGGGTTCTTTGGAGACATTATAAGCAACTAGCTGAAACTAAACATTTTACAGTGGTTCAAATACGTTAATTTATTTTTACTTTATATTTCCATCAGATAGTAACTGAATAAACTTACTGTTTTCTGTTTGGTGTGTGTTTTCAGACTGTAGAAGTCTTTGTTGGTCATTAACTTTTCTGTCAGAACTAATTTCTGTTTCTCTAAAAGGATGTTGTTCTGACAACTAGAAGGAATTAATCGCTCATAATGTCTCCAAACTTTACTTTTACACTAAGTGGCTCCTTGTCAGAATTATTTTAACTAAAAACAAAAACCAAAAGGTATTTACACCTAAATCTCAGTCAAAAATATTTTTCTAAAAATGTCAAGTTGTTTCTTTAAAATGGCCCAGAATATTGCTGCTGCATGTAATTTACTTTTCATTAACATTAAAGTACCAAATGACTATCTGACTGTTGTTCCAGCTATTTTTCTTTTACTGGGCCTATTTTCTTTTCTTTCTTTTATTTTTCAATCTGTAAAGATCTAGAGAAGCATTTGTATCTGTAGCTGCAATACGAGGCAGAAGAGAGGCTGAGAGCACGAACCCAGTCCAGCTTTGGGATCCAGAAATAAATGAAAAGTAATTTCAGTGGAAAGATGTTCAGAGGGCATGGCCCGGAGATCTGATCCCTGACAGTCTGTTCTCAGATGTCACATGTGATGCAGTTGAGAGAACAGGAACACCGGGAAGCTGATAAACAACACATGCTCTCTGCAGTGACAGACTCAATCTGTGTTTGTCAATAACAACGCAGCAGTTCTTTGCAAAGGATCTGTTCCGTAACTTCTTATTTATCCTGGGTTTAAATCTGAAACCTTCAGACGGACCACTTCAAGTGTTTCCTTTGGGTTCTCACACACGTTCCTCTCAGAATTTGTTATATTTGAATGTACTCGTCTATTCAGTGGCCCCTTGCAGCTGCAACCAATTATGTTCAACTTTCTTTTGGTGTCAGCCAGTTGGTTCTGTTTGGAGGTCATAGTCTCAAACATCAACCATTTCTTATTGTTCTTTATTTAGACATCTACTCAGGCAAAAACACATCAGTGGAGCCGAACCTTCTAATAATATCAAGCCTTTTGATGTCTGCATGTTCTGTATTGTTTATATGTGCAGCTTTTTTGTCTGTGCATAATGTTTTTGTCTCTTCACATTTGTCACCTCGAAAAACGCCACGTTATCAATAGTGTTCTGTCATGGTTGGTATCATTAATAGTTGCACTGCAGGGTGTAAATTGTCATGTGTGATTGGGGGTTAATGAGTCACAAGTGTTTCCGTGTGTGAACATCTTTCTGTCATGCTGATGACTGTTATCAAGTCAACAGTTTTATTCTGTTGTGCAGCTGTGTATAGTTCTTCAAAAAGTACAATGAGTATGAAAATAAAAGTATTTGTATGAATTGCGAAAGCTACTTGAATAATTTCATGTAAAATTTGCATTTCAGCTGAAGCGATGGTCACAATGACCAACGGCTGCAAACACCTTAAAGCAGTACTAAATAACTTACCTGATCAACCAGGCCCTCACGTCTTTGACAGATTACTTTACAAAGTCGTGAGGGCCTGGAGCTGAACCGCTGTCTCTCAATTTCGAAGGCGGGCTTAGCCAGTTGAGAGAGAACCAATCACAGAAACCCGGAAGTGACGCAACATATGTGACGCTAAAGCGGATACACACGAGGCGGAACGAAAACAAAAGGTTTAGCAAGCGGAGCCGTAATGGTAGCTACAGAGCCGTAATGGTAGCTACAGAGCCGTAATGGTAGCTACAGAGCCATAGTTAATGGAGGAGAAAAGATGAATATTAATGACAGTTGTCGCTTTTGTGTCAAAAACTTGCGAATACAAGGTGTCATTGCACACTCGGTTCAGGTATTTGACCGTCCCAAGCAAACACTGTGCAAACACAGAAGTAAACACTTCATCCACAGCCGAGTCCGCCATGTTGAATGTTGTACTCTGGGTGGAAAACGCTATTTCCATGTTTTCAGGATGACGCACAACAAAGGTGATATGTAATTGGTCCGTCATAAAATTTGACGCGGAAATGATCGGGTGTGGCTCCGGTGTCAGACCCTTCTGCATTTGAACATAATGCAGGAGGATCTGACTGGTCAGGCTACTAAATAACCTTTCTGCTTTTCCCACCCAGTGGGTAAAAGCAGAATTACAACTGTCGTAAACAACTATGTCACAGACGGCCGTCGCTCGAACCGGCTTTGCAGATAACGATGTCGTCAGATAAGGTGGCGAATTTTGCTTCTTATTTTTAATACATGATTTCATTATCAGTGCAGAAACAAAATAAAAAACGGTCTTTGCTTGCTACTCTTTCTTGTTCCAACATGATGCCAACGAAAAGTGAACTCTGGTCAGTGAGCCAAAAAAGCTAACTGCTAGCCTTTATAGTGAATAGGGAGTGAATGGCGACCGCTGCTGCAATAAACGGCTGTTACAGTACAGCAGCACAGGAACCGCCCACTCACAGCCGCGACCCAAACCACTGAAGTTACTCAGTCTATTGTAAAGCCATCGGAGGATCCAGAGTGTCTAATATGAAGCTACATGTTTTTTGGTTAGTATCCACTTAGACAAGTTTTAAAACATTAGGTTAAAGTTTTAAAAGTTATTTAGTACTGCTTTAAGGCATGTGTTTGCAGCTTGTCCATGAGTTCACGGCCAGGTTGATGTCCAAGATTTTCTACGAATGCAAACCTTGTTCATTGGGCCGTTGCATGAATGCCTTTGGAACAACCTGAGGAAAACGCACAATGTTTGTGGATTATTAAGTTTCAGGACCATTCCAGAATCCCATAGTCCTACAGTCACCACAGGTTTTGCAAAAACACATTAATTTGTTCTTTTGGGGCCTTTACAGTGTTTGTTCATGCAACCCCACCCCCCAACCAACCACCACCCTTTCTAAAGCAGATATACAGTATATGTGTTATTTCTCCAAACTGAGATAATTAAAAGTGCTGTTTACAATAATTTACAAAAACAATTAAATGAGTTTTCCACAAAAACCTACTTTAAAGATCAGAACAAAAGTAACATGTAGAATTCAGAACTTTTGCACGTTACCAAGTCATTCAGTTGGATTTCTACATTGTCACTTTCCTTCATCTCTTGTGTTTAAAGTATTACTTTCTTGCAAAAAAAAACATGCTCCATCTTAAGGAGTCATCTTGTTGAGGGTGTTCAGATGCTCTCCGGCTAATCCACAAATGGGATTAACCTCAGAGGGTATGGATTATAGGTTCATCTGAAGCCAAGACAGTTTCTATAAGGGCACATTTCCATGATAAGCCTGTAACAGTAAAAACTCCTGGGCCAGGATTTGTAATTTATTGCCTACGCACAAACCCCAGACATTGTGTAAACATGTCATTGACCTGGAAGAACAATATAACTATAAACAATGTGTCGTTCTACTGAATGAAGGAAAAATTGGATCCAGCTGTTCGTCGTTTCTCCATGTTGGCGTTCTTTATTCTTATTCTTTAAGTGCAAAATAACTGAAACTCTATCTGTAAATGTTCTGTTTCATTTCAAACTTAGACTCAATCATGGAAATTATTATTTTTAGATTTGACCATTTTTTTTTGTTTTAGTTTTGTTTCATTATAAAAATTTCAAGACTAAAGATAATAAATTGAGCTCGAGAGCGATTCCCAAAATGTGGAATCACACACAGAAAGTCACCAACAGTATTTATGCTGTAAATTATACTTTTGGTATTTTAAGACATTGTTTATCCGACTGACGTTATTGTTTTTGACACTTGTTGCTGGTTGAACGCAGCAGTAGTGGAACACACATGAAAAACTTATCAGAATGTTGGAACGTTTTTCAGACAATATAAACATTCCACACTGAAAAAGAAAGATTTAAATCTATCACAAAGACATTAAAATTAATATAACATCCATGCTCATGATGAGAATACATAAATTTCTGACAGGTACTGTGTGCTTGCTGTTGGGATTAAAGAAAATGGAAAAACAGAAATGAACCGAAGGAAAAAAAAAATAACAAAAAAAAGCTGGAAAATTGTTCTTTTTTTTTTTCTTTCTTTTCTTGCCGATGAGCTTCAGCAGCTGTGTAATGTGTGCTGTGGGTGATGATGGATTCACCAGCTGATTAAAGCATCCAGATCATTATGGTCTTATGAAAGTCTAACGAGTCGCCACAAAATTTATTGATCAGCATTTTTTAATGTTCCAAAACCTTCCGTTTCTCATTACAAGTATAATTTGTACTAGCAAAAAATATCCAAATTAAAGCTTAATGGGGGTTTTATTTCAACCTGTTATTATTATTACACCCCCTACCTCTAGTTTTATTGTCAGCTTTGACTTTTTATCCATTATTTTAGTGAAAAACAAAAACACTAACTGAACATAATCTTTCTATTGTTTTCCTCTCATGTCATGATGGAGCTTCCCGTCCAGTGTTGATCATTTAAAACTTTACTGGAAAGTATGAATCAGTGGTGTCAGAAGCAACAGCTCAGCTGTCATGTTTCAGACTTACGTCAGCAGAAACCCTCTGCCAACCTGAAAGGGACCAAACAAGAAAAACCTCCTCTGCTCTGTCAACAACTCAGCTGGTTGGATTTTGAGTTGCTACTCCGCTGAAAATGAAGGAAATAATGTGATGTGAAGCAACACTGTGGTTTATCTGTTTTGTGACTGACACTTGTGTCCTTGAACAATGTTGTTGTTGCTCTGCAGCACAGATGAAAAACATGAATGAAATGCAGCCTTGAATAAGATGAAGAGTTCGTCTCTGTTGAGTTTTCACATCTCAGAACGCTCTGTTTTCTGTTCAGGAAGCTACAAGCCCTCAGTCCACTGTTGATGTTTTACAATGTTGATATCTTTTGCTCTCTGGCTATTAACAAGTCTTATCTGTGACAGACATGTGGGGAACAGATGTTGTGCCTGAACTGATTCTCCCACTGTTTTACAGGAGTGTGTAATCAAGAGACTGAGAACTTGCTAGCTAACGTCTTGTGCACTGTGATTTATGCACAGCGTAACACAATATGTTAATGTGAAACTCTTCAAGACCTGATTACTAAATAGATCTTGTAGATTGTTCTCTGGTGTTTGTAGTGTTGATGGTATTAGATGTGAGTGTGTGTATCCATGTGTGTGTAGGTCTGGGTACCACCATGATTAAAGAAACATTTTTAACAGTAGAAAATTACTAATGGTCTGCACGTCACATGCTAAATATTAAACCTAATGTTGCACAGATGTCTTCAGGAGACAAAAAGAGAAGAGGACTCCAGGTCCAGACGGTGTGTCTCTTTCCTGCCTAAAGGTCTGTGCTAAACAGTCGGACCCTGCATTCAATAAAATCTTCAGGACTTTATTGGAGCTTTGCAAAGTCCCACCCTGCCTCAAAAGCTCCCATCATCATCCCAGTCCCCCAAAAAACCCAGCATCCACTGACCCATCACCCTGCTGGCATTTGTGGTCATGAAATTGTTTGAAAAGCTAGTGTTAAACCACCTGAAGACCGTCACATAGCCCCTGCAGGACCCCCAACAGTTTGCATTCAGGACTAATGGGTCAGTGACTGACGCAGTTCGCTCTGTCGACGGCTGCGTTCTGCCAAAACTGGCCTCTCATCATAGTCCCATTCCTTTTGTTCCTTTGCATATTAAACTTTCTTAATTGTCAAATAACTCAGTTCTTTGTTTAAATTTTTAATATGGCATTATAAAGCTTAAAGTGGCCCTTCCATTAAAAACAGTGGAGCTAAAATATTCAACAGAAACCTCAGAAAAACCGTTTTTAATGGAAGGGCCTCTTTAAGACCCTGTTGAAGAATCTACTTACCTGGACTCACCTGCTCCTCACTTCTTCATCATCAGGTTCACATCAGTTATCCACACTTTACCGCCTCATTCTTCAAAACATCTGTGTTACAACAGTCTCTATTGCAACATTTTCATTTTTAAATACACAAACAACTTGTTGATGATTCAGTTAAATTACTGCTCGAGTTCTCCACTATCAATTAATTGCAGTTGCGGTTCAAAATATGTAATAAATAATACTTTTTCTTTACAGCGAAGTCCAAATTTCATTTCAAATTTGATTGTTATTTCACCATCAGAATTGTAGGTTTTTTATCTAATCTGTTTCAGTTCTTTTTATGTTTCTATGGTGATTTTGAGTTATAAACCTGTTAGACATTTTGGTTTTCTCTTGTTGTCTGATCCTTTTCTCCAAACTGGGCAGAGAACCAACTTTATCTATAAACTATGGTTTTATAGCTCTAAACTGTCACATGTTTCTGTATTTTCCTCTTTCTTTCCAATAATCTATCATTCTATGAATAAATTACAAGCCTGACTTTGCCAACAGATGATGCAGGAACCGACTCTGCTGCTGCACCAACTTTCCGTCTTTAGACAGGAAGACAAATTGAAACTTTGCAGACACCTGTTGTTAGTTATATACATACAGTATGTTTTTCTAGCGAGGTCGAACAAGGACTGTTCTGTAGCAATTTAGGGTTTCCATCATCTATCACATGTTCATGTATTCTATGTGGATGCCTGTTACATTCCTTATTCTTTGATTATTACTTGATATTCATGATTGTTTAAAGTAGATATGGATAAAAAAAAATACAATTTACTGTGTCATGGAGACCAACGGATGGAAAACTTCATATTTTCACTTACAGAAATGAAAAATACAATATGTCAAAATCTCTGCTATCTTCTTTCAATCCACTGTTGACCTGGGTTTGATCCTTTGTTTGAAGTGGCAGTAGCTCAGGAGGTAGAACTGGGGTCCGTTCCAGAAAGCAGGTTATGTGACATAACTGGATAAGTTTGAGGGTAAGTTTGTAGATAATCTGAATTTTTGGTTCCAAAAACGGAGGTTATCTTTCAAGGTATGTTAGTAACCATAGCAACTTAACCTCTGAACATAACCTGCTCGGGAGCAGGTTATATTCCAGGTAAGTTTGTACCAGAGAGGGTTTTGAGCATGACGTGCCCTTTTGATGATGATCCTGTGCAGCGTTTGGACTTTAAAAGGAGTAATCTAATTAATAACAGTTTCCAACATTACGACACTGTTATCATTATTGAACGTAAAATGCAGAGCGTTACTATAAATTGATCAAATAAACTACATAATGTGACTAAACACACAGACACATGGTTGTATCGAGCCTGGGTTAATTAGCTAATAAGCTGGACATTGTAGTCCAGTGGAAGTGCGCTCGCCGCTCATCTAGAGGACCACTGTTCAATCCCCAGTGCTGACAGATCATGTGTTGAAGAAGAATCAATTTTGTTGCCAAGTTTTATTTGCATAATTCAAGGAATTTGTTTTTTTAGTAATGCAGTGCGCAACATTCTTGTGTTTGATCTTGACTTGGTACAGAGTTCTTCTGGCTTCAGAAGGATTAAATCTGATTAAACAAGGAGTCAATATGTCTAAATCAATTTACAATATTATTGTACCCTAAACACATTGGTGGCAAAAGAAAATAAGTTTTAAAAGGATATTCAAAATACCGAAAAACATTTTAAATTTGACATATCCTCTGTAGCACTGAGGTGGGACCCAACATGAAGGCAAAATTACTTAAAGTAAATTTTTACAATATCAAGTAAATTACCAGGTTGGGATCATAACATGTATCATAACACAAAAACCACAGGTAGATGGCAGAAGATCGGTAAAAGAACTGTTGTAAGAGATCTGTCTCATTCCACTTGTGCGTCTCAGGATGAGGGATTGCGTTGAATTGATGATTAAACCCCATCACCTATTTCCTTAGACAGGAAATGTTTCATTATCACATCAAAACATATTTTGAAATGTGGCACAGATGCATGTTGTGTACAAATAGATCTAAACATTTATCTGTTTGTTCCGGAAGAACTTCTGTGTTTGTTCCACTGTTTGCACTCTGCAGAAATTATTTACACTACATGTCCAATGTTCCACTATAAAACTATATTTCAACACATGACCAAACTTTAAAACTAAGCATGGTGGACCTTAACTCAAAGGAAACCTGAGCTGAATGATTTTCAATGTGTCAAAGATTAAAAATGATTTTAGCATGAAATGCATCTGCTTTGTGATTTTAGCCTGAGAAGACTCTTGTGTAACACGTTCCTGTTTTAGCAATTGTCAGAGTTGCACCTTTGTCTGCACTCACTGATTGACTGGTGTGTGTTTTGACTTTAGATATTTACTGGACTCTGTGAAGAATGTGGCCTGGATTGTAATATCATAGTTGAATGCTTAACAACACAATCCTCTGACTTTCACTCTTTTATTTTCAAGTTTTTTTTGCATAAATCTCCTTTTTTAAATCTAAATAAACATGATTTTTTAATTTTTTTTGCAAAACAAAACATAGTTTGTCTGTTTTTACAAAACAGTTGCACCTGTTGGTTCCATATCTTGGACAATACACAAATGCACTCAGTGTTTATTAATGATCTGTGGAGTAAAATTAAAGAAATCATCAGCTATAGTTAGCTTTGTTTTGTAGGAAAGCTGAATACAGATGGAAATAATTTTCTTCAGTCATTCTAACGTTTAACAGCTGTTCCTAAATTTCCTGTTTTCTTGAGATAACGACTTGAGATAGAACTTACAAACAAAACCTGTTTTATTTATTTAGACTTAGAAATCTGTTTTGTTGCGGTAACTTGATATTTTCTCTTAGTAACATCTAAACAAAAGCTAGATTTAATCAGAAATCAGGTCTGTTGAGCTGATTCAGACTAAAAATGCAGCACTAATCAATGCAATAAATCCTTTGTGTAACAATGTGGTAATACATGATACTGAATGCAGCCCAATAGCCATTTTTTAAAAACACAGTCATCTTGTTAGATTGGGAATATAAAGCCCTTTATCTCTACCGATAAAATAACATGGTTTTTCCACAATTACTCAAAGAGAAACTCACCCCCCTCTAAATTATCTTCCTGCCTTCTAACTGCTTTTTCAAATTATGCTGAAGAAGGCGTTACTAAGGACCCTGAGGAAGAGGCGGTCCTGAGCTGTGACTGACGTGTAGCACTTCTCTATGTTTAGATTAGCTCCAGTGTGACTCTGCCGTGTTGCAGAGAGGTAACCTGAGCATGGTGAGAATATAACGTCCATAAATCACATCCACACAATCATAACAACTGCAGTGAAGTCTTTACCCCAATTTCATTATTCTTTTACTGATATTAGTTATTCTCTTTGTCGTAGTTTTCAGCCAGTTGCTCTAAATCCCTGTGTGCAGCTCTTTGGTGAGATGCTGGAGACAACGGGCGGACGGGGCGAGTGTGTCTGTCTAAGAGATGGTTTTATACTCCAGGAGGTGTGTCTTAAGCTGGATTCATACTAATGCAAAGGCAAATGTGCTCCCACACGGCAGCGTACTGACGGAGCCAGTTTCTGTTCATACTACCCCGACCCTGTTGCAAAGAAATTCTCCGCCAGGACAGCAGGAGGCGTGTTCCTTACTTAGAAGTCTCCCGGTGCTTTATGTGTGGTTCCAACCATGAATTGAATTGAATTGAATTGAATTGAATTGAATTGAATTGAATTGAATTGAATTGAATTGAATTGAATTGAATTGAATTGAATTGAATTGAATTGAATTGAATTGAATTGAATTGAATTGAATTAGATTTACTGTCATTGCAAAAGTACAACGAAATTACATTGAAGACATATTTTCACTCTCACGCCCCGAGGCAACTACCTAGGGCAACAGATGAGAGTATAAGATACACATACATATACTGTATATGCACGTATAAACTTATTTGCAGAACCAGAAAGAACGACATTGGGAAGATTAGGACAAAAAAAACCCCTCTCAGACAGCGCCACCAGATGGCGCTATCTGTGATTGAAAAAAAGCCTCAGCAGGGAATAAACGAGACATGTCGAGAACTTTTATAGGGATGTGAAGAGCTACCAGTGTGTGTATGCATGCGGAGAAGAGTCAAGGACACCATCTCTGGGCCAGAACCGATGTTATGTCTCTCCTCAGTCTGTTGGCATCCAGTGGACAGGGGGAGGGGGGGGCTGTGCACCTTAGCACTCACTGCTCCAGGGGAATTTAATGCATTGGCCTTGAGGCCAGTCGAAACAAAAATAAAAGTGATTAGATTGAAGCCGAAGAATTTCAGCAGCTCCTGTTTGTCCATATGGTACACTTTTGTGGAAGGTCCAAAACAGCCACATTTTTGCCAAATTGCTTAGTAATGCCGCCAATAATTAATCAATCACTTCTCCACACCGAGCCGAAAACTGCAACTTCTCCAAAGTGGCGCCACTCCTTCCATTTAGATCCAGAAGCGCAGCCAGTTTATGGTTCAGCTCCAGCACCCCGTAAGCCAGCTTGCTGTCTTGAACTTTGCATTCCCTGTCGCATTCGAGAATCACAGCCACCTGATCGCAGTACTGCTCCAAGACTGCATCCAGTTTGCGATCCAGATCTCTGAATCTTTTAGTTCAAGTGTTGCCAGATGCAGCCCATCCAATCCATAACTTTAGAATTTGTCGATTCATCAGGTAACCACCAGTGCCGATCAGCAGGTAGTCCAAAATTTTTCTAAAATAGTTCAGTTGTGAATTTGAATATTTATGTGTTAAATTAGAGAGAAAAAGGATGTAAAACTGAGACTTTTATGATGCAAAAATGTCATTTATCATCCTGCTGTATCAGGGCTTGATTTGAACATTATTTTGGGGATTTGTCAACTTTTCCATTTACTCCCAGCCCCAAGCTACAGGGCTGATCCTCCCTCTAATATGGGTATTTATCTGTCAGAATACTTGAACATAAAATTTGTGCACGCTTGTGAAAGCATGGTTAGCCTGTGCACGTTTACACATAGTCAAACACACCAAATAAGAACCATATTGAGCTGTCAGTATCTGTCTTCTGCCCTTAGAGAGAAATTTAAAGTGGGTGAATTATGATTTTCTCTATTCTTTGTCCTCTTGTCTCCCTAAACCCCCCAGTTTGTCATCACTGATTTCCTCCCAAGGCTTTCCAGAGAACAGTTACTAATTGCCACATGGCAGCTGGCAGAAACTCAAGTCTTTTTTACTGTCTTCCCATTGTGGTCGAGGGTCTTGTTTTCACAAAGGAACTCGGTCACCAAACTACAAAGCAGGTCTCAGACTTGAATCTCTGCAGTTTTTTGTGACTTGCACATACTCACGCTGTGCCTGCTTTGCTTCTACAGATAGAAAAGATTTTACCTTAGATAAATTGTTATTTCCAAATTGTTTTTAGGAGCGAGAGTTTACAATTATTTGTAGGATGAGACTGATGACATGTCCAGGGTTTCATCTGACCACTCATCTGGTAGGTTTGATAGTGAAAACAAATCAAAATATTTTAATGTTCATATTTCAAAACTAATGATCAGATAAAACTTAAAGAGGCCCTTCCATTAAAAAACTGTTTTTCTGAGGTTTCTGTTGAATATTTTAGCTCCACAGGTGTTCTTACCTTCATAGTGGGTGTGAAAACAGGTCAACAACTTCTCTTTCAATTTTTATCTCTCAAACTACGCAGGTGGCGATAAAACCCGAGTCTGAATGGCCTGTATTTGTTTCGTCACAACTCCTTTGTTTGTTAGTATTCATCAGCTCCCGCAGTTGAAACCACACCTAGCATGCTGCTGGCTAAAAGCTGTTAGCATAAACACGTATCAAACCGGAAGAGACTCGGTGCGCTGTTGCCATGCGCACTAGAAAGATTGTGGAGCACACCGCATCCTGTCGATTTGGACCGCGCTGGAGGGGAACCAGGTCGCTCTGATCGCTGTTGTTTACTGTATGTTGCACAACATCACAGAGTGGAGCCTCTTTGCCACAGCTCAACAATATATTTTTTGCCTCTTCCGCTCATATTTGAAGCTCCAGTAGCTCGAAATTCATTTTCCGTTTGCGCCTCTCTTGCGCCCGCAAGAGAATACCGCTGTCAAACTCCTTATTTAAATATTGCTATTTGCGCCAGTTAACAAATGCGCAAACAGTCTTAGTAGATCACCCGCAAATTAGGAACACGCCCTTGGCGCAAAATGTTTGCGGCGCACGCAATTTTGCGCTCTTTACTTGGAATATTGAAAAATCAGGCCCTCAAAGGGCTGTGAAGCTCTAGGTAAGGCATGTTGTTCCACAATTTAGATCCAACTGAGAAACTTTCAAGTTCACAAGTTTAATAAAATGTTACAATGAAAGTTACAGTAAAGAAACATGGTGGTAATTTTTATTATTGAAATGCTCTAACCTGGTATGGAAGTCTGTAATTTAATAAGCTTCATCCTGTTGGAAAAATCAAGTGGAAAATACAAAAAAAATCTGAATTCTTGTTTTCTTTTTTCAAACTTGCAGTCACAACCAGTCCAAGAGGAAGCTTTGCACACACGAAACTGAGCTACAAAAGACATTCTGCTCTCAGCTGGAAACATTTTCCGATCGCCTGTGCAGAGCAAGAAGTTCAGGAAAAAGTGCTTTTCCATCTGACTATAGAAGGATATAGTGTCCAATAATCTGTAGATGAGCAAAATAAAATCCTTATCTTCTTCATTATCAGCACAATGGAAACAGTTTGTATGGGCTACTTTTCTTTTTAACCCATCGTTCTGGCTGCTTGTGGGATGATGACAGGTCTGAATGAAAAAATTATTAAATAAATGAGACGTCAACTCTGGAGACAAAAGCTGCCCCCAAATTCCTGACCATACTTCTTCTGTCCTAACCTCACAGACCCTGGGATTAGAAGAGGATGATGTTATGAAAAATGGATGTAAAACATTGGAGTTAGAACAACAGATGTGACAGAGGTTAATAACCGGAGAAAAATGGAGATTTCCTCAGAGGCTCTAGTTCGGTTTCTAGTTAATATTTTAGATTTTGAAGAATTTTTTTAATTTTAAAAATAAGAGAGCTGAATACATTTTTAAAAGTGAAAAAAAATAATGAATAAAAAATAAGAAGTCGCAATTCAAAATATGTTGATTTGTTGCAAAAAGAACGAAGGTAAAGAGTAAAATAAGAGAAAACAAGTTTGACAACAGCTTGTAAAATAAAGTGAATTGAATTATAAATACTGTATCTGCCTTAAGCGCAGGTAACAATGACCCGTACCAACAATAAGTTCATACAAATCTCCAATTCTCTACAAAATCTGGTGTTTGTAAACATTCATGGAGGCGGGCACTGTTTCTTTTTGAATTTTTGAGAATATGAAGTGATTTTATGTGACACACCAGCCTGTAACAGATTAGTGCACTCTTCATACAGGTGTGTTAGAACCGTCCTCCAGTCTACAGATGACTATCTTACAAAATTATTGTCATAAGATAGGCAAATGGCATCACCACGAACAGCTCAGAGCTATTTCAAGTCATTGTTATGAAGATCCTCCAGTTGTTGGCACATTTCGTCAGGGACTATAAGTGGCAGCCGTCTAAAAACTCTCCAAAACTCTGTGTTGATCATCATATCTGCTCAGAAATTTGTTGAAAAACTTCTATTTTTCCAGAAGAGGATAATACAGAGAGACTCTGGCTGCATTTTCTACAGCTGACTCGGGATCGAGCTCTGGTTTCCCGATCAGAGGACGACCTCCTTCCTGATAGACTACAACCGCCCCAAGGCAGTGGCGGGTTCAATATCTTGCCCAAGGATACTTTGATGTAGCCTGCCGACTCCGGGATCGAACCCGCGGTTCCTCAAACAAAAGGCGCTCTCCCTTTCGCTAGACTATGCCGCCCTACATAGTCTCTGCATTTAACCAATCCCGAAGGAGCAGACAGCCTTTGTTACGGTGCCCAGGGAGCAGTTTGGGGTTCAGTATCTTGCAGAGGGATACTTCAACCTGGGACTGGGGATCGAACCACCAACCTCTCAATCAGTGGACAACCTGCTTCTCCATTCGACCATGGCTGCCCCTGTGTCACCTGTGTTCCAGGCAAAGTAAGACAACTTCTCTTTTACCATCGATCAATTCATTATCTACTGTCAGATTAATACCCCTCTCCCAATCCTTTCCATATCCGGCTCCCAACAAGTTTTAAACAAAAATTAAACCTTGTACATACTGTAGATCTTTTATCTGAATTGGAGGCTTGGTGGATCAGTGTTTGGGTCTGGCCTCGGGGTAATCATGACAGGAAATCTAATATCGCCACAAGAAATGCTATTTTCCTAATCCAGATTTTTGGGATACTGGAAAGATAAAACTACATTCTGAATTCTGTAAAATGAAAGTAAAGCCTATCAGACAAAAACAAAATCATTTTAAAGTTAAATACTGAATTTATTTGGTGCTTTTTTTTGGTGTTTTGTTTACAACTTAAAGCACGTTTACTTTTTACAGTCCATTCACAAATCAGGGACAACTCCTATGCAAACCTTGCTCAAGGTCACTGTGTGGAAGCCAGAATCAAACCTCCACCCATGAGCTGAGTTTTATCTCTTCTATACTGAAGCTGCCTCTCTGGGTAAATTCCTGAAGACAAAGATATTCAAATAATAGAGATGTAGAATTTCAGTCACACAAATGCTCAAGATTATTAGAAAGATATTTCTTGCAAACTAACTACTGCAGAGTAATTTTAAGCGTATCACAATGTGTTTTTTTTTATTAAAATACCCTCCCCCCCTCCCCCCGGCCCTCCAACTGACTGGACCTTGACAATTTTAATCTGTGGTTTTTAAACTGCTACTATGAAAATGTTCTAAAACTTTATCTGTCCATAAAAAAAGACTTGTGTGTGTCCATTTGCATGATAATAGTCCATTTAAATAAGAGTGTGTCTGAATGATGTCAAACTTTTCATTAGGGGATTTTAAAAATCCACCATGTTTTTCTTTGTTATCTTTGTAAGAATTTGTCAACAAACGTCTCATCATTTTCACTGCGTGCATGTTTTCACTCTCACGATTCATCTGTGATTAATAACTTTTGGCGCGATCAAGGTCAGACTTCCAAAAATGTGTTTAGGGTCTTCCCCGGGAGACACATCTCTTCTGTCAAGACGACACCATTTCCTGTCTCCTGTGGTGACATGTGGGACCAGTTCTGTGGGACACTAAGGGTGGAGATGTTAACACACGTGCTCACAGACGTGCACACAGATCTGTGAAAGCCAAACACTTTCCTTGTGTCCCTGAGGCCTTACTGAGGCTGAAATTCTTGGCAGACTCGGGTAAAAACTGTCTCTTGGAAAAAATCACACAATTGCACACAAACAGATGCAAAAACTTGAACTCACTGGCAGTAAATGAGGATTTATATTAAGAGTTGGACCATGATGCAATACTGTCATCATGTGCTTGCCATGCACCAAAAAGTCATGTCTGAATATGAGACATGTGGTTGAAAATGTAGTGAATGTGTTTTTTGTTTACAGGCTGGATGATGAGAGCCAGCGTTTCCATGGAGCATAAATGTAGATGAACTCTTGGCTAAAGTTTGGATCTTTTTGAAGTCTGTTTTAGTTGTTGTTGGCCTCAACTCGGAGTCTTCTAATACAAGATGTGGTTTATGCTGTTACTGTGCCATAGAAAGACATTTGCTGTATTTACATAATAAAAATACAGGATATGATTTAATAACTCTGCAGTATGTCATTTATTTGCACATAAATAGCAGATCTAAACAACACAAACAAACTTCCTACAGAGGAAACAGATTAAACTTATAATGACAAACGCATCATAAATTGATGCACCTTTTCTAATTTCTAGGATCTGTAAATGCCAAGTTTATAATTTTTATTTTTACATGTTTATTTCATCATTTAATGTACCAGGCTTCATAAAGTTAATAAGAAATATAAGCTAGAAAGTAAAAAAAACCATAAAAATTGCAGCTAATTATGTTAAAAAAACATATGTTTTATACAACAATAACATGATTATTAATAGTTAATTTTTACAAATTATTCCAGTTGAATGGGTGGCTATCTTTAATTGAGTTTTTTAAGAAGTCTGAAATGAGAAACTAACTCATGTTTTTTTTATTAGATTTATTCATGTGATTTCCCAGATTTCTTCACTACCAGTTAACAGAATTATGTTTCCAAGTTAATTTGGACCTTAAAGTGTCTGTAAATGTTCTTGATGTGAAATAAACAATAACTTGAACTGGAGAAGCAAAAGGAAAATATTTTTTTTCCTAAGTGTTGCAAAATAAAAGCAATATCAGTGAGGGTGAACCACAATGAGCAAAACCCCTCTCATGAAAAAAAAAATCAAGAGGAGGGGAGAAAATTTGGCCAAAAAAGTCAATTTTTTTCCTGCATAAAATCAGTTTCAGGTGGAGAAACAGAGTGAGGAGTGGGTGTGTCTTGCTTTGTGTGTCTCCTCCCTCTATTACAGGGTTATAGATGGTGCAGAAGCAGCCTGGAGCATCTACAGCTTCAGTCCTTAGAACTGCATTAGTCCTGAGGACCATCACGTCTGATTTCTGCAGCTCATTCACTCCTGATTCACTGCTGTTGTGAGATTGTTTAGATCACCTGAGACAGATGAGGATGCATCAGCATTCGCACAGTTTTCTGCTTCTTCTCCTCGTGGCTGTCATGGCTGGGATAGTTTTGTCTCTTCCTTCAACCTTCCACAGGAGCAGAGGTGGGTGATATGTTACTTTTATCATTTCTAAGACAATCAGCAATCAGCTGCATGATCAGATTGTTTTTGTTGTTTGCATCAATGCTTGGACCTCATAAATGTCTCCTCATCCATGGACTCAGATCCATACAAGTGCAGGTTGTCTTTCTGTCATTGTTTGATTATTTGTGTGGCTCAAACCCAGTAAAATGCACAAAAAAGGGTTTGAAAGATGGATTTTAATAATTATTCAGAACGATATTTGAAAACAACAAAAGGCAGAAATATTGCTTTTGATTTATGCTGAAATCACATCTTACTGCAAATGGATGGATCTTTTTAAAAATCACAAAAAATCTAACAGCTCTTATTTCATTTTGATTAAAAAACAAAAATATTTAAATGTGGCATGTAACTGCATTGCAAATATTTACTTCGTTAGTATTGTATTTTCTATCAATTGAACGGATTTGACACCATATTTTTGAACTGTGCTAAATCCCAATCATGAAGAAAGAAATCAGCCTTTTTCCTCAGTTTGACGGTGTTAAAACTCACGTGGAGCAGAAACTGTTTGAGTACTTAAAATAAAAGAGCCTGTGGTTTATCCTCGGTTCCCTGGAATGAGGCGAGCAGATGCTGTGAAATGGGTCAGAAACTGCTCCAAGCTTTTAATGAGAGTGTTTCCAGGTTGGGAGTCGAGGGTTAGAGCTCATAAAACTCATAAACTAATAAAAAGTTTTCACCAAGAAGATGATCTGCAGAGTTTGAACGTTGGGTTTTTCTTTCTGTCTTTGCTCATTGTGTTTGGATTCAGCTTCAAATTACCCAGAATCTTTAAGAAGTAATTAACCACAAACTAATTAAATCTCATTTAATATCTGACTGTTAACGTTTTGACCAATGATTCTGTCCGTGTTTGACCTGCTGTGACAAGGTGGTTTAATATTGTTTTGTTTCTTTCACTTTAATGCTTTATTCAATTTGATATGTAAATTCATTGATTTGTGAGTTTATGATCAGTGATTTTGTGGTATTCTGCCTACTTCTGCAGGCAATAAGTGTTTTTATTTCCAACAAACCTCAGAGGAGACCATTAAACACACTCTAAACATTGATGACATCATAATAAACCTGATCAGTCTGATTAGGATTCATGTAACATTCTTGATAAGCAGAAAAAGTTTCCATAAACCTTTTTCTTATTGTCTCTCCGTACAGTTACAGTAGTTTGTCAGCTCACGCACATGAAAATGTGATAATGATTTCCACGTCTCACTCTGCGATTCACAGCCAGTTTTTGTGAGTTGAAGACTTTGATGGTAGTAAAAAGGATTTTAGATGAGCTGGTACAGTGATGTGAGCACAGTAGATGAAAGTTATTCTGGTGTCCGTCAGCTGGAAGCAGATTTCAATGTAAACGTTTTATTTTGTGTCTTTGATTCTGTTGTTTTGTTGTGTGGTGGCGTGACACAGTCAGCACATGTAAGTGTATGTTTCATGGTTTTATTTTCCACAGAAAATATGATGCTTTCGATCAATATATCCATCTAAATGAGTTTGAAATCATAAATTCATCTCTGCTTGAGCACAACTAACAAACAAACAAATAAATAAATATGTGACCCAGTGATATTCAGACAATCAGTTGGGAAATGTTGCACGACAGATGAAAGTTGAGGGCATGTAAGATGAATTCTGAGCACTTTATAAAGTTTCAGTAAGATCAGGTTGATGGAAGGATGGAGATGACATAAATAGGACAGCAGAGATTGATTGAAAGAGGTGAAGGATGTGATGAAGCAGAGAAAAGAAGAAACAGCTGCTGCTGGCAGATGAATCTGACTCAGACAGTGATATAGTACGAGTCTGAAGACCTGCAGGAAAGTTACTGAGTGTATGAGGTAAAATATGGATGAACTGTCCCAGGATCAACTTTCTGGGTCCAGGTTTGAAGGTGAGGATGTTTTTATTCCAGAGAAGGAAATTCCCACTGAGTTACAGCAGATATATTCTCCTGAGTTATTAGAGTGTATGTAGGTCAGGTCAGTTGTTGTTAAATTGCCTTCTAAATCATTTGAAATCTTCACCACACCAACTAGTGAAAGGCTCTGAGAGACATTCCCACTTCACTGCTTTGAATAAATGCGACTGCGATACTGAGCAGCACCTTTTAACATCTGTCTCCGTGTGCAGAGTCTGAGAGGCCAAGTCTTCTCTCCACCTCCTCGTCTCCAGAAGAGAAACCTGAGAGGGCAGAATTCTCCCAACCTGAGCAGTAACTGTCCCTGAAACCTGACTATGTGCTTAATAAACAGATCTGACTGTTGAGAAAAGGATATCAGCCAATTAATGCTTTAATTGCCCCCTCACTGAGTTCTTCTTCTGATTTTTTCACACAAGTTTCAGATCAGAAAACAAAGACAAAGACAACTGGAATAAATACAGACTGCAGTTTTTAGATGATGAGGCTTCTGGACTTCAGTGAACCACAATGAGAGCTGTTATCCACAAATTGAGAAAAGGTGGTGATTCTTCACGATATTACTTCAAGAGTGGATCAATCAAGAAGAACCCAGAACAGCATTTAAAGCTCTGCAGGACTCACCCGTCTCAGTTATGGTCAGTGTTCATGATTCAACAATCACTAAGAGAGACAGCAGGTAAAAATGGCTTCCATGAAAACTACTGACAGACCAAACAACACACAAAGATCCCTCTCACATCAGCCAAAAATCATCTTTTCTGATGTTTTTTTTGGAAAATGTTCTGTGGACTGACATATAAAGAAAAAAATAATTAAACATCAGGTTGATGGTCAAACATGGTGGTGGTAGTGTGATGGTCTGGGGCTGCTCTGCTGCCTCAGGACCTGGATAAAATGCAGTAACTGATGAAACCGTGAATTCTGCTTTCTACCAGAAAATCCTGAAGGATTAAGCTCTAACACACTTACCCCTCCTTTCCACTGGACACGCAACAGACATGTAACATCAGTGACGTGTAATACACGACTGATAGCCACCATTAAAGTCAAAGGAACCGTTTCAACCAGGTGCGAAGCAGCACGAATCGGACACGTCTCAGAAGTGTTGCAGCCTTTACGCGTCACTACGCTTCTAAAACGCGTCAAGCTCAGCAGTTTAGTTTGGACCAGACAGGAAACCAGGCATTCATGAAGCGTAAAATACCTGCAAGTTTCAAAATAAAAGGACACTTGCAGATTTTCATTTGCTTGACTATGAAAAAGTACAGCACCTATGATGAATTTGAAGTCTGTAGGTTGTGTAAAAATAAACCAGATACTTTCTGGATACATGTTGTTGTCCTCCCTGCTTGTTGTTGCGTGCTGGATGGAATGCTTTACGTGAGAGATACACATCTGAAGTGTATCTGCAAAGAAGAGCAAAGTCAAAGACTCATTTCAAGTCATCAATAAAACGCTTGAAAACAGTTGTTGATGCTTTAACGAATAAAATCATCCTTTAAAAAACACATTTTGTTTTAAATCATCACCAGATTTAAGTTTGAATAAGTGTAAATAATTTTTCACAACAGTGTACACAATAGCTTTGTTCATGAGGATTCAGGATTTTGTGTCCACTGTTGTCATCATCCATCAAGACTAATAACTTAAAGTAGTTTGTGCTTAAAATAAATAATAAAATAAGAGACCAAAGTATCTTATTTGTTGGTGTTTCTGGTTTCTGGGCAGCATGATTACACTGTTCAAATCCCAACAACTACAGTGTTAAAATGCTCATGAAATTATTGGGTACTGATTGTTGTGCTGTTTGCCAAATTAATAACTTCAATGGTTGAATCACATAGTTTTAGTGAAGAGGTGCAACAGCATTTACAATATCTTCTACTCTAACATGCTATACCACTTTGTTATGAAAGGGTTTAATTATATGAAGGTGAGTGTTTGCTTCTCCATATGCTTGTTGTATAATAACACAGACTGAACATGAAACATTGGGCCCCTGAGTTATTGTGAAATCTCATAAAATCTTTTTCTATCTTACATTTAAAAGAAGCATACTGTAGAAGATCACAAATGATCATTAGAAGTTTGTCTCTAATAATATGTGTCACTTAAGAGGCCATTTCATACAAATTTCCGGACTTTGTGGTTATTTCTTAAGTAGTAACCCGTAATATGAAGCATTTTATATCTAAAAAACGTCAGGAAACACTGATTAACAGACCTTTCAATCTGTCTGCATTAAAATTCAGGTGGTTCCGGCTTGTTCCGTCAAGCTTCATCAGCAGCTCGTTCATATTCATTGTTCGAATCTGCTGGACTCTGATTGGCTAACAAACTAGCCTATGAGAGCAAAGACTACTGTTTCCTGTCCCGCTGTGCATGGCAACGTCAGACATCGTGTCTTCCTGTTTGCTACGTTATGCTACAGCTTTTAGCCAGCAGCATGCTAGGCGTGGTTTCAAATGCGGGAGCTGCCGAAAACTAACGAACAAAGGAGTTGTGACGAAACAGATACAGGCCGTTCGGACTCGGGAGAACTCGGGTTTTATCACCACCTGCGTAGTTTGTGAGATAAAAACTGAAAGAGAAGTTGTTGACCTGTTTTCACACCCACTATGAAGGGAAGAACACCTGTGGAGCTAAAATATTCAACAGAAACCTCAGAAAAACTGTTTTTAATGGAAGTGCCTCTTTAATCATTGTTTTCATTTCAATGAGCAGTTTTCCAAAGAGAAAGTCTTTTTTATGTTTGTTGTGTTTTGATCACGTGTAAAGTACGAGTGCCTATTGGACCTAAACTACTTGTATGTTAGCGAGGTTGTACATCTTCAGTGAGCTCATGTGTTTGAAAAGAAAAAACACCAGTGATGCTGCCCTCGGGGAAATTAAAAGTATTTTTCTTCCTCATTTCACTTTCTCCATCAAACACGTAGCAGCTTTGCAGTTTAGCTGCACATTCTTTTCTAGGTGACTAAATGTCTGTTACTTTAATTTGTTATGTAGCTGATTGATTACCAGAACTCTGGATTCATTCCTGAAACTTTATTCATTTTTATTTTGGAAAGACTGATAAGCCAGAAGTGTGTGTGGGCCAAATGGCAGAGCTCTGGACAGGTTATCATAGGACAGAATGAGGCTTTGCTTGAGCTGGATGTGAAAATGTGCAGCAAGAGGCTTCGTTTGCACTGAGTCCCTCTCCCATCGGAGACCATTTTTCTTATGTTTTATCGGAAATATTCAGCGGAGAATTTAAGCAAATGCATTTTAGATAGGAAACACAGCTGGAAAAGAATAATGGTATTTTTTAAATCCAGGGATTCCCCCCCTTTTTTACTGTTGCTGTCTGTTTTGGTATCTTACAGCTTCTGGCAGTATTAATGAAGCAAAGTTCCACTATTTCATTTAGTGCTGAAATATGAGCCAATATGAGCCAAACTTGTGCTGAGAAGAGTTTAGTGCACACTAGTTGAGCCAAAAAGTCTGTTGTTTTCTGATTCATAAACTATTAGATGTTTCAGGGCCTCTAGTTTCAACTGGGATTTCCATTCCAAAATAAAAAAGAAACACAAGTAACGGACATGCAGGTAAAAGAAATAGGTTCAGTTTTATAACTTCTACCAAGTCTTCTCATGAGGTGGTTATTTTCCATGTGCAACAGCCAACTAACAGTTATGCTCACACTGTGTCCAGCTTCAGTTGTCTCAGTACTTTGTCTTTTATCACCACGTCTGTTATAAACTGCCTGTCTTGCCTTGCTTCTGGCTAATATCACGGCCCACATAGTGGGGCAAAATAAATATAATTTCACATGGTCTGTATTGTGACAGTTTGAGCGCTGGAGATGATTGATCCTGGTGGGCACTTTGGTTGGTGGGACCTGCTCTCTCACAGAAACTGTGATGAAGATTCAAACATTATTGAATCATTAAAATGATGCATCTCTTCAATAAAAGCTATTTGGAAAAGTCAGAGTGTTTTAAACAGCAATCTGCTGTGACAGGTTTGAATTCCGTAGATGGTGTGAAAATAAGCCGAATAACTTCTGGATACATGTTGTCGTGTTTCTCCCTGCTTGTTGTTGTGTGAACTGATGAAATCACGTGCGTTTTCACTATTCTCATGAGATTTCGTGATCTTCCGGGACCAGCTGGGTGTGACGCTACGTGATTGATTTATGCATGTGAAGTGCTCGCTGTAGGAAGGGACGTGCTGCTGGTTGTGCGAGCAAAACGTTGCACGCTGCTGACGCGTCCAGTGGAAAGGAGGGGTGACTGTAACATAGTGATGTAACAATGTTACACCAGGACCTGCCCGGCCTGGCCCTGCAGTGCTGCCCCTGCAGATTAAACACACACACCCCAAGCTGCGAGAGTCTGAAGCAAGACACTAAGCACCACCGTTTTGTAGTATTTTACTTTATAAAAATGTGCAAGTGAACAATCCAGTTACAGGTTACAAGTTACAGGAGTTTATTCACCATTTTATTCAGGCAGTTTGAGGGGCAGCATTCACAAAGAGGGGTCCTGGGGGAGAGACAGGATTTTAGGTAAACTGAGCATTTACTTCCTGGTCTGAAAATAACTTGAGAATATAAGTTACATTTCAGGATAAATAAATACAATATAACACCAAAGGTAAGATTTTATCATAAATGTCTACACAGATGTTGAAAGCTGTAAAATAGCAGGATACAGGACCTTTAAAATATCCCAGAGACCTTTTTCTTTCTTATTAATCATTAAATATACTTTAATCGGCATGGATCACAAAATGTGATTATATGTTGTGTCTTTGTTGTTTGTCTATGTGCCACAGAATTTGAGTTATTTTCTCCTTCTGTGTCATAGTGACTGTGAACAACGACCTCAGACAAATCTTAGCTTTTGTGTTTGATTTGTTCACTGACTACAAAACAGTTTTTACTTTTCCTATTTGCTTACAACGACCCACCCTGTGGTGCCTTTACTTGTGTTTTCTCTTCATGCTCTACAGATCAGAATCCAATTCTGTGGAAGACACTCTTGGGAAAAATGCAATGTCATTACATGCGTTTGAGTGTATGTTTCTGTCCTCACCTCATATTTTAGCGAGTGTTCACAAATTTGGATTTGCAAAATCTCCATGAAAGCAGACGGTTTAGTTAAGGATACAGAGCTCATTTCCTGCAACTTGTCACATCAAGCAGTGAGATACGGTTTTAAAGTTGGCATGCAAGAGTATTATGATTTCATTTGCCAAATTCTTACATTTTTTGTCCCCACATTCAATAAATCGTGTTTAAAAATCACCCAAAAAAGACTATTTTTCAGTTTCTTCCTTCCACCCCATTTTAACAGTATTAGCTTGAAAAAACTAAACTAAACTGTAATACTTGAACCAGCTGCTTTGACTGTACAGGATGTTCCTTTAAAGTCATGAATAGCAGAAGAAACAAATCTCTTAGGATTGAGTTTGTTAATATAAATATGTGTAAGATTCTTAACAGTTTTAAGTATTTTTATTCTATTGTGTTTTTGCAAATTTACTTTTCAGATGTTTGATAGAAGTTGATTTGTCCAAAGTTTTTGTGGGATGTTTGTTGTTACAGTTCTTTTTGCTGTATTTCCACCTTGCCACAGAAGTCACGTGGTAAACTACGGGTGTTTCTCATTGTCAAGGCACCTCGCCTACTGAGGCACTGCCTTGGTAGGTGAGGTGTCTTGCTTACGAGGACACAGGGACAGACTTATTTCACGTGGCTGCCTGCTTACAGTACGTGCTCTGTTTACGTCACGCCAATAGACTAATCGTAGTAGCATAGAAGTGTAGCAGCATTCCTTCAGCCATGGAACTGGAAATGTTAATAAAAATAAAATAAAATAAATGTGCAAGCGAGTTAGTACCTTCTAGCCTCCAAAGCTGCAACTACTAAGCAACTAACCAACCGTATAACTGCTATGGATCTAAAAAACATTTTAGATATAAGCCCGATAGCAACAATTAGTTAACTTACGTTTAAACTGGAAATTTGCCTTTGAAATATCTGCTGCCTGCTTCTGAACCACCATTTTTTAAAAATAACGCAATGTATTCTGGGAAATTTTTGACCGAGGGAAGGTATCAAGGCATGTCCCATGTATCCTTGGTAAGTTAGCTAAACAACAGACAAATGGAGGACGGCGCCTCCATAGCACATGAACATTGGAACAGGCCTTGGCGGTTCCTGATGATGTATCTCCTAGGCAACCAGGGTGAGATTCCTTGACAATAGCTACGTTTACATGCGCCAAATTTCCCCAATCTGATCAAAATCTTGGTCGATCTGAATTCCCAAATCCCTGTTTACATGGACACTAACTGAAATGATCTGATCATGCCATGAGTACACATGCACCAAGCACTCGATCAGATTAAATGAGTTGAGCATGCGCACAGCGAGTTGTCTTTCCGGGGGAAGAAAAAAAAGTAAACAAACTCCGTCCTTTCTGCACGTCTTTCCCGCCCCATCGTGTGCTCAATCTGACTCACGTTATCCCCAATATGGACCTTCTGCAGGTGATTACCTTTATGTTTGGGTTTTTACTGGTCGCATTAACCAAGCTAGAGGCTGAATACATATTGCTACTGCTCCTCCACCACAGGAGAGGAGAGCAGGATGACAGGATGACTTCACCAGCAGACCACTTCTGTTTACCTCCCGCTATGTTTTCTGCTTGGGTCTGCAAAAGTGGAAAGACGTCACGCTGAAGTTGTACGCATGCGCAGTGGGCTTTTTTCACCCTTTCTTTCCGAACGGGTGTATACATGCACGTCTATCCGAATGAAGATCGGACAAAACCACCCCTCTCGATCTGAAGTAAATTTCTTTCTGATCAGGCTGCATCGGATCAAAACATTCTGATTGACATGTTTACATGACGTATTTTTTATCCGATTGGGCGTTTATTCCGATTAAATGTGCCCATGTAAACGTAGCTATTGAGAAACACCCTACGTTTCCATTTGCATTTAGTTGAAACTCGCTAAAAAGCAAGATGTTTCTAATTCTGAAAGGTTTCTTGTGTCATTCTTTGTTTAGGCATTTGTTTATTGTTTCATTTTCTATTTTTCTTGATTTCTTGATTTGCTGTACAGCATTTTGGTGAGCTTTCATGTCGTATGTTAAAGGGCTCTATAAATAAACTTGAGTTGAGTTGAGATAAAGGACTAAAAAGAAATAGAAAGTGTGATAGAATATCTTTTAGCCATGGTATTTTTTTCTGTAATTAATGCAATATTCTTCAAATCAAAAAGTATTTTAAATGGATTGGTGATCTCCTGTTCTCTCTCCCAGTGAGGCGTCAGAACATGAAGGTCCGTATCAGCGCTACAGGAGACACAATCATGATGAAGTTCCTGCAACCTAATAGTGACACCAAGCTGGAGGGCTACATCATGGGCTATGGCAGCAGCATGTTCTCCAAACAGTTAATAAAGCTGCCTGAGAACGGACAGCCTTATGAGACCGAGTTTGGTAAGATTGTTTGATGCTGTTCCACAAAGAAAGAAACTATTTCAGAACTTTTTGAGTTTGTCTGATGTGACTGAACTGCTTCATTTCTCCTGAAAATTTAAGTCATTGTCTAAAGGCATGTGGTCACTGAATGACGGTTAAAGATTAATGAAAGAAAGGATTTGTTATTTAATAAACAGATACAAGAATTGCATGACATTTGTATGTTAACTGGTAAACAAACAGGGGTCATAGTCTATCCGCTGGTAAGATAATCTGATGTCCAGGAACTAAATTCAAATAATCAAGCTATGATCAAACCTCTGAAAGCACAGAGCAGCCGTACAGCCAGACAGGGAGCTGGCTGAGGTAATGTCAAGAGGCATAACACAATCCAGATCCAGTAATCTAAAAGCCAAGTAGATAATCTGACAAGGCAGGGATGTAGAAGATGGTCGAAGGTTGAGATCTTTCTGGGCGAATCAAACAGACTGGAAAAATTCGACAGGAGCAGAGTGAAGGTAAGTGAAGCATAAGGCATTTAACTAACTGGCAAGTGATAGTGAAAGAGGGAGGCTTATATGAAGAAACACGTACGTGGAGTGAGTGCAGGTGCGTGCAGGGGCAAGGCATGAAACTAGATTACAGGACTTGGTGTGGGAACAAGTGGAGAAAACAAAAAGCATGATTATTAGAATAAAGTTAAACACACAAGTGAAATCTACAACGAAATATTTTTGTTTTTTATTTGGTTTAGTTTTTATAAAGCCTAACAACACCTTTAGGTGCATTTGTAGAATCAACTCTTTGTTCTTTGTTTAGATGCTGAGCCCAAGTACCTTATAGCTGTCCAGCCTGTTCCATCCAATGAGGTGAAAAGGCAGTGCAAAGGTAGGACTAACATGTTTTTTAACCATCAAGGCAACATAGTGTGTGGATGTTGTAGTTGCAACAATGGAACAAGGTTTCCAGCCGTCGGGAAGGCAGGTTCGGCATTTCCCCGTGCATTTTTACGCCGTGAAACGTCTTTATTTGGGTCCATCTATTGTAGCTTCACCTAAACTCACTCTGGTTTTTGATCTTCTCTGGTCACTCCCCTTCTGAGAAAAATAATGAAATCTCAGAAGCTCTGAAGCAGCTGCTTGACTTACCAACTCCACCATTTCCCACTGTACCAGCCTTGGACTATTTACTGTATCAGGCAACCTGCAATGGTGCTGGTAGATGTAAACACAATGCTAACATCATGTCTGTCAAAATCAATATCTTATTCTGTTTTAATTCAAATGTAATTTTAAAGAGGCCATTTCACACAAATTCCATGACTTTGTGGTTATTTCTGAAGTATTAACCTGTAATATGAAACATTTTCTATCTAAAAAACATTAGGAAACACTGATTAACAGACTTTTCAATCTATCTGCGAAGAAGATTTGTCCGGCTTCAGCTCCAACTCATTAATATTCATTATGCGAACTTGCTGGACTCAGATTGGCTAACAAACTAGCCTATGAGAGCAAGGCATCCTGTTTCTTCCCCGCTGCGCATGGCAACAGCACACTGAGTCTCTTCCGGTTTGATACATCTTTATGCTAACAGCTTTTAGCCAGCAGCATGCTAAACATGGTTTCAACTCCGAGAGCTGATAAATACTAACGAGCAAAAGGAGTTGCGACGAAAAAAATACAGGCCGTTCAAGAGATAAAAACTGAAAAAGAACTTGTTGTGCCACTTTCACAACCAATATGAAGGTAAGAACACCTGTGGAGCTAAAATATTCAACAGAAACCTCAGAAAAACCATTTTAAAGGAAGGGCCTCTTTAAAGGAAATACTGTTCTTTCATTCTGCACCCCTCTAATCACCCCATGGAAAATGACAATGTTCCAAATTCAACCTTTAAGTGAGCAGAGACAGATGGAAAATCTAAGAAACTTGTTTGTAAAAGTAAATGTCTTTTTTCTTTTCAGGTAAAGTAGAGCTAAAGAAGCCGTTACATCTAGTAATTGGATCAGTGACTCCTACCTCAGTTCTTCTTTCCTGGGGCGCATTGCTGAAAACCCCCTATGAAGGGAATATTATGAATGACTGTCTAGAAGATGGGTGAGTTCATATTTGTTTTCCTTGTAAAGACTTCTGCTCTGCAACACCTACACCTTAATGACATCTGGCACAGACTGCAACAGTCAGATGACTAATGTTAAACTATATTAAACTTCACACAACATCAATATTTTTACCACAACAAAGCAATCCATTGTTAATTTAAAACATTTTTTTTCAAACGGCAGTCGCACAAAGCTGTTGTGAAGTGTTGTAATGATATTTGCTTCCTTTTATTCATTTCCACTCACAGTTTTCTACTTATTTTTCTGTCCTGTTCTGCTCTGGTCCAGACACTACACAGTTCGGTACCGTGAGAAGAACAGGAAGTGGAACTACCAGACCTGCCCAACAAGTGATACAGTCATTGACAACTTGAAGCCAAATGCAATCTATGAATTTGGTGTCCAGCCTAATTCTAAAGATGGCACTGGAACGTGGAGCAAGCCAGTCCTTCACAACGTCAGCATGACGAACAATCAGCGTATGTCTAATTTACCTTATAAAGCACTGTGCAAAAGTCTTGAACCATAAATCCTTTTGTTGAACTTTTCTTCAAAGGAAAAAAAAACTTTCATTCAAATATTTTAGAATGTTTGCGAGAAATAGTTCTCCATGTTTTCTGTGGAATTGGGCCTTAGTTGCTGCTAAATGCACAACAACAACACAAATTATTTTTGTCATGATTTGTGCCACAATAATTAATTTACTTGACATATGAGTACAATAATATATGATTCCTCACAAACCTTCAATTTCGGGATAATTTTAGTTATTTAGTTCGCTGTTGTAAAACATGCCTTCATGGTTTTGTTGCATAATGTAGTGATTTCATTTTTTTTAATTGTAGATGCATTTTCTTAATATATATTTTAGCATCTCAATGCCTTACTTGTTTTAACTTAAGAATTCGTTGGTAAATAATGATTGCAAGTTCAAATATTATGTGGTGATTATACCAACAATAGATGTGTGAGAAGTTTTATTATGTCTAATGAGTCTGAAATTGTATTGTATTTAGTTGTGTTACTTTCAGTTAGTTTCACTGACTTTACTTGAAAATTCCTCTTTTCTTTGTAGAAAAGGTCATCAGGAAGATATTCAAACATCCAGTCAGTCCTGTGGTATGTAATAGATTCAAAACATTTATGTTATTAACAAAATTAAATAATGGGCATTTTATGACTTTATGTTGGACCAATAACTGGATTGATTGGAAGAATATTGCTAAAATTATAAGAACACAAATATTTATCAATACAGTGATTGAAAAACCTCCTCTTTGGATGGATGGATGGATGGATGGATGGATGGATGGATGGATGGATGGATGGATGGATGGATGGATGGATGGATGGCTGATGGATGGATGGATGGATGGATGGATGGATGGATGGATGGATGGATGGATTTGAGAACTGGGTGAGTATTTGAAGCAGATATTGTGCTGTGGAGTCCTTGTTGTTGCTTTGCTCTGGGTTGTTTGGCTCATTCATTTTCCATGGAACTGCTGAATGGAAATGACATCAGCACAGCTGGGATTAGCCAAACTAAAGAGAGCAGTCTGTATCGAGCTAATGTCTGGGGTACAAGAAGAGGAAAAGGGCAGATTAGTCGGGAGAAAAGTTGGAAGAAGGATAAGGGTAATGAAACGAGATGAAAGAAGATAGATGGTACTCATTTTCTTTCTTATGATCAGACACATAAAACATCCTCTTTAGATTTTGATCAATTTGACATGGTGCATAAAGTCCTTCTAAGTGTAAAAGCTATATAAAATAACTGAATTAAAATTATTTGACTGAGGCATTTTAGACAAAAGCTTATCAGGAGACAAACGACACTGTCTGGTTGTGAAACTGATAACCAACTGTTTCCTTTCTTTTTTTTCTTATCCTTCAGAAACCCTATACTCCGAGACCTAACTCCTTCCCCTTTCCTCCTCAACACGGTAAGCCAGCAGAAACAAAATGTTGTTGTTCTAAACCTCCCAGTTAGATGTGAAGCAGTTGTAATTTTCTCTCTCTTTGTAATTAATTTTTTTTTTACAAACTATAAGATGAAAAAATAAAGTTTAGTAGTGAAATTTCAGTTTCAAGTCCTCTAATTACTGTCAGGGATGTGATATGTACTATATCATATGCTGCAACAGAATTTCCTCCTATTCTGTTTAAATTTGTCATGCTGACTTATTGTTGAGACCAATGATCTGAAAGTTATCTTATGAATTCATTCCTTGTGTCAAGAATTAGTTCAGAGTATCATATTCAACTAATCTAGACTGTTTTAATTAAGGTTATTGTACATAGGCCACTGATGTTGAACAACGTTCAACAAATGATAAAACATGGATGGGATTTTGTTTTACCATTTAGTTTTTATTTAAGACAAGTTTTCCAAAATTGGTGAGAGTTGAAACATATGCAGTAGATTTAATCCTCCAGGTAAACATTTTTATTCTAACTGCACACTGGTGTCATTTTAAGGCAACATTAAGTGGAAAAGCTTAAATAATAATAGATTTTAACAATATACTCAGAAACACGAAACATAATTTAGTTGTCTCAAATATTTCACAAAAAATCGAGAATAGGCCCCAGTATCATGAAGAAATCCTGTTCAAACCAAAACTAACTATAAACAAGATAGTAGATTAAATCTTATTGTGGCTTGTGAAAACTTCTTGGATAATTTTCAACTCATAACTGCATAATTGTTTTGTAAACATTTTTGAAAGGGTTTATGTAACACGGTTTCTGTTGACATTTTTCTGTTGTGAAAAAAATTTAGAGAATTCCTCTACTTTTTTCAAGACTCCTAATGCATCATAAATTGTCACTAAGATTTCCTTCTTGTTCTTGCCAGCGTCTCCAAACAGGACCCGGGGCAGACAGCCTGTCTCTCTGATAATTAACCCACAAACAACTCTTGGTAAAGACTTTTCTGACCCAACCATCAGAAACAACTGAAGACCATATATCTGACCTCATTTTTCTTTTATTACCCTGCAGGAGCTCTTAACTCACTGTTATTCATACAAGGCATACAGTTCTCTTTCAGGTTTGCTAACAAAATTATGTTTCTCAGCTTCTACTACAACAGCTAGACAGGAATTTCCACCAACTGCTGGACCCAAACTGCCTGTGGTCAACAAACAGCCTATCGGTAAACAAAAACTGTGATTTAATCTTTCTTTTTTGTTAATACACAGTCTCTCTGTTTCTTCACATTTACAGGATCCTCATGATAAACAATATTTTAAAGTTTCAAGTTTATTTATTTATAAAGCGCCAGTTCATGACAAAGTCATTTCAAGGCACTTTACAGAAAAATCAACCAACTAATAATAAAACATTTCCTATCTAAGGAACCAGCCGATTGGGTTGAATCGTTAATTCAGCGCATCCTGAAAGCTGAATACATTACCAAAAAAATTATTTTGCAAGGACAGAGAGGAGTAACTTCTTTGTTTTCATGTAATCCAAGCTACAGATTCAGTGATGCTTCAGTTCAGTCATTCAGCTTTATTCTGTTAAACCGATAAACCATTGTCTGGTAAAAGAGCCAGAAATCATATGTTGTTAAATTCTTGTTTTCATTTCCACAGTTTTTGTTTTTCTCTTACTTTCTGGTCTGTTTTTAAGATCTGTTATCTTACCTTTTTTTATTCTTCTTCTATCTGAGGTGAAACTCAAACCAAATTAAACAACCAAGAAGTGATTAACCAGTAGCAATTAGAATCAGAGGTGTAACGAATCAATTTAGACGTTAGCCATTGGTTACAGGGATTCTGGTTGATGTTGATAGTAACAGCTACAAATCCCTTCATATAGTCAACCTGTCTTTAAAATAAGATCTGTATTTTAAATCAATGCCTAGGACATTATGCTTCAGTTTATGTTTTGGTGTATAAGCAGGTCAGTAACAATTGGAAATTTTGCAAGTTTAAATTTATTCTGTTGATTGAAATGTTTCTTTTTAAAAAATCACTTTCTAGATAACTGAAAATACTCTTTTTAGAAATTCATCGCTGCAGATAACTACATTTAAAACATTTTTACAGTACTTTGGCTTCATGGCCATGTTCTCTCTCTCTCATATCACCCAGGAAGAGCAGAACCCTCAGGATCTGTTTTTCCTCCTTTTCTGGAGGTCCCTCTAACTCCCAAGCTCCATCCTCAAGTACATGTTACAACCACCATGTCATCTGTCTCAGCATACAAGGCCAAACTGGAAAAACATGGAGGTCATCCAGAACAAATGCCTCATCATCTATCTAATGCACAAACTCAATTAAACTCCAAGTATCAACCAACAGAGCCGAACTCTGACTCCCTACATCATATACCAAGTCTAGAAATCAAAACTAGTTTTGAACCACGTACAACATCCCATCCAGAACTCCAGACCAACTCACAACTGCAAGGAAAAACTCTACCCTTACTGCAGACCTCCCTTTTGCCCAAAACAAAACAGGGATCATTTCCTTACACCACACCATTGCCTCAGTTTGAATCGACTCATCAACCCACACCAGTGGCTAAACAGCAGATCTTCCCCCTAACGCAGCTGACCAAGCTGCAAGCACAATTTCTACCAGCTCCTCAGCCCACCCTTATGCTGCACCATCAGAACTCTCAGCAAACACCTCAGCACACACCTTATAGCCAAGAAGCACCATCAACATTTCATGAGAACCCTGTACTTCAGCCAGAGGCTCATGCTTCAATCACACCACAAACTCAAACACAACCTCAACCAAAGACTCCACAAACAGAGTTAACTCAACTGACACATAAACCAAGAACGTACTTTCCACAATTGAAGCCCATGACTAAATCTAAACCAAAGAAACCCCACCGACAGACTCAACTAAACAAGCGGCCAATGTCCTCAACAAAACCAAGAATTAAAAACCAACAAGGTCAGACAAACATTCAAACACACTCCCAGTTACATCTTTCAACAAAGGCTCCATTCCAACCTAAATTTCTCCCAAAGGAGCCCTCCACATCTAGGTTGCATCTTAAACCTCAGCCAGGGGTTCAGTCAGAGCCTCAGACGGGGAAAGACCACTCCAAGGGTACTCCAACGACGGCAAAACACAAGGGTAAAGGCCCTTCCTTTTGAAATCCACACTACTTTTTCAAGCATCAATACCTTTATGTAAAATTACATTTTAAAGGGGGCATTTTTACTTACACTTACACAAGTTAAAAGATATTCTTAAAGGTGGTAAAGACAATTTTGCTCCGAATGAGAAGCTCAACGGCTGTTGGACGTTTTTTGA